>CAWUFW010028536.1:0-21471 GCA_963921515.1 Calotriton arnoldi | reverse complement strand
AGGGACCAATTGGGTAAAATAGGTAGATACATTATACAAGAAAAAAGAGCACGCAGTCTATGGTCCCGGCTACATATGCGATAAAAAAGAAAAACAGGTGGATACATTATAAAAGAAGGCACGCAGTCTCAACTCTTGAGTGGGATGCCCAGGAGTGCAGGAATAGGTATCATCCGTAAAAGCCATGGATAATGCCGAAGTGGAGGGTGGAACATGTCACTGAGGTGTTTGTAATGTGATCGTTTAGGCGAGGAATTTCCCCATTAGGAAAGTTTTGGTCTCCTTTTTAAAGTGTGCCATGGACGGAAGTCTTCTGATGGCGGGTGAGAGAGAGTTCCAAATTCTTGGAGCGGCCCCAGAGAAGGCCCGATTGTAGGTTTTTTTCTTCCGGAAGCGTGCTGGTTGAAGCAAAAGGTCTATGGCAGATCGGGAGTTTCTGGCTCCTCCGGATATAACGAGTTTTTGGGCGAGAAATGCAGGGGAATTGGAGTAAAGAGCTTTGTGAGTAATGCAGGCCAGTTTAAGCTGGATTCTGGCATCTAGGGGAAGCCAGTTCAGAGCTTTGAGGTGGGGAGAGATGTGGTCGAATTTCTTTGAGCCAGTTAGGAGTCTGGCGGCGGCGTTGAGGCAGGCTTTCAATGGGGCCAGAGAGTTCTTGGGTAGCCCTGCGAGAGTAGAGCATCCATATTCTAGTCTGGAAATGACTAGTGCCTGGGTTGCCGTTTTTAGGTCAGAGGTATCGAGGAAGGGTTTTAGGTTTCTTAGGTAACTTAGGTGGAATCTGGCAGTTTTGGCCATCGAGTTGATATGGCCCCGCATGTTCAGGCTGCCGTCAAGGGTTATTCCAAGGGATTTCGCAGACTCAACAATGGTAGGAGGGCAGTTCAGTGCTGTGATAGCCTTGATCCATTCCTGGATGTCTGGATTGGTTTTGGGTGGGGAGATTAGAAGAAATTCAGTTTTGTTTGCATTAAGTTTAAGCTGGTTGTTGGTGAGCCAGTGGACAGTCAGCTTCAGGGCCTCATTCAGGGAGAAAATGTCCTCAGGGGAAGAGATTTTGATGTATATCTGTGTATCGTCAGCGTACATAAGGTAGGAGATATTGGCCGGGCTTAGCACCTCTGTGAGTGGTTCAAGGTAAAGATTGAAGAGGGTAGGGGAGAGGGTTGATCCTTGGGGGACTCCAACCGTGATCGGAGAGGGAGCGGATAGATTACCTTTGATGAGGACTCTCTGTGAGCGATTTTGGAGGAAGGATCTAAACCATTCAAGGACAGTGCCATCCAAGCCCATCCTGAGTTTGAGGCGTTCAAGGAGAATTTCGTGGTTAACCGTATCAAAGGCAGAAGATAGGTCTAGGAGGATTAGGAGACAGGTTTTGCCTTGGTCGAGGGCTTGAGGGCGTCATCCACGATGTGGAGGAGGGTGGTTTCCGTGCTGTGTCCAGGTCTGAACCCGGATTGGAAGTCATCTAGAAGGTGGAAGTTGGTGATGTGTAGGCTCAGCTGCTGTTGCACACATTTTTCCAGAACTTTGGCTAGGAGTGGGATGTTGGATATGGGTCTATAGTTGTCGGCGGAAGCAGGGTCCAGCGTAGGTTTTTTTAAGATGGGGACGACTTGGCCAGCCTTAAGAGAATCAGGTATTGAACCCTGTAGGAGGGAGGCGTTGATTATTGAGGTCCAGGAAGGGATGATGGCCTGAGAGGCGGCAGCTAGGCAGTTAGAGGGGAGAGGATCATTGAAGTGATTGTTCGGGTTTAAGGAGGCTAGAATTCTCGAGATCGAGTGTTCGTCATAGATTTTAAAGTTGGACCAGTGCGCTTGGTTTTTGGGTGAGATTTGGGAAGACAGCGCGGAGAGAGGAGGTAGAGCCGACAGATTTTGATTTTGGTGGTGAGTTGCGGATTTAAGTTCATTTCCTAGGGCAGAGATTTTGTCGCAGAAGAAGGATGAAAATTCATCGCTTGATATTAGGGGTTTAGGTGTTTCTTTGGAGGTTTTTGCTAGTTTGTTGGATTGGTGTTTGACCAAGTCAAATAGCTTGCGAGGTCGATTCTTGGCGTTCTCAAGTTCAGTTCTGAAGAATTCTTTTTTAGAGTTGAGGATTTTCTTGTTGTAGGCATTTCTGGCCTGGCAGAGAAGTTTTAGATGGGCTGCTGACGGGTGCTGTTTCCAGTTTCGTTCAATCTGTCGAAGGGATCTCCTCTCCTTGTTGAGGGATCCGTTGAACCAGGGATTCCTGTCTTTGATCTGGGTTCTTTTTAACTTTAGTGGAGCAAGGTCATCGAGAATGTTGGATATAGTTGAGGAATAATGATCCGCTAGGTGTTGACCGAGGTGCACTGAGGGGGGGGGGGAGGTCGGTCTCACAGCGCGCAGCCAGTTTCCTGTGATCAAGGTTCTTGGTGTCTCTAACCCATCGTTTGGGAATCACGGGTTGTGGTGTCCATGTCTTGTGGGTGCTAGGCAGGAGGAAGGTGATACCGTGGTGGTCAGACCAATCACAAGGGTCAATAGAGATAAGTTTGACCGCTGATTCCTTAGCGATGATCCAGTCTAGGGTGGCGCCTTTCGTATGAGTAGGGAGAGAGCAGGTTTGGGTAAGGGCTTGATCGACCAAGAAGTCTCTGATGGCGTTGACCTGAGGGTCCTTAGGATCGTTCCAATGCAAGTTGAAGTCGCCAAGGAAAATGTTATTAGAGTTAGGGGAAACCTTGGCTGTGATGATTTCCATGAGGAGGTCAGTGAAGGTGTCATTCTTGCCTGGGGGGTGGTAAAAGATGTGAAGTCTGCACAGTTGGGAAGTGTTGTTGGAAATGGAGAGTGCGAGGTATTCACAGGAGTCTGTAGGGTCCACCGGAAGTTCAGTAACAAGGAGGTTAGAGCGGTAGATGCAGGCAATGTCTCCCCCTTTTTTCTTTGAATGCCTGTCCAGCCTTACGATGTTGTAATTGGGCGGGACTAAGAGGTCTAGGTAGGGCGATGAGGATTCCTTGAGCCAAGATTCAGTCAAGATCGCTAAGTCCGATTTTTGGCTCAGGATGAGATCGGCGACATCAGATGCATGCTTTACTGCTGAGCGGCAGTTAATTAGGAGGCCGGCTAGGGAGGGGTCGGAGTGAGTGTCAAGGGTAGATGCAGAGATGGGTACTCTAGCTAGGTTGCTATTGACCACCCCTCTGACGCGGAGGGTAGCAGATCTGTTGGGGTTGGTTGCAACCGTGCAGATAGGGTGTTCTTCCCTCAGGTCTGTGGGGCATGGGGTTGTCAAGGCAGAATCGTAGCTAATGAGGAGGTCAACCACTTCTTCCTCCGTGAGGTCTAACGGGTTAGGCGTGCCAGGGGTGGGTTTGTAGGTATGGAGGAGGGCAAGAATTTCCTCCTCCGAGAGGTGGCAGGGTTCCTTGCGGGGGTGCAAGTGTCTCAGGGATAGTGGTAGTGGGTGAAGGAGGGGCTTAGTGTAGGGGATGGGGGTCGCGTTCTGCGAGAGCCAGAGATTCGAGAAGGAGAGTTCGGTGAGGTGTAGGCGGTGCTTTAGATCCAGAATGGACTTGTGGATGCTCAGGGTTAATTCGGTGGCTCTGCGGTGGAGATTATCAATATCTCTAAGAGAGGTAGGTTCTGGCGGGCAGGGGGCCAGTTGCATGCAAGCGATTCTGATAGAATGTGCTGGTAGCCTAGTGGTGGGTTCTGGCGGGCCAGGGGCCGGTTGCATGCGAGCGATTCTGGTGGAGTGTGCCGGTAGCCTAGTGGTGGGGCTAGGTCGATCAGTATCCCTATGAGAGGGAAAATCTTGCGGGCAGGGGGCCGATGGGGTGGGAGCGATTCTGTTGGACTGCGTTGGTAGCCTAGTGGTGGGGCTAAATTGACCAGAGTCGTGGGCCCTCGTAGACGTTTCAATACCAGTGTCGTGGGCCCTAGTAGACGTTTCAATAGCCTGGTGTACGGGAAGATTATGTGGGCAGGAGGTTAAGGGTTTGGGGATGCTTCTGATGGCAAGTGCTGGTAGCGTGATAGCAGGGTTAGGTTGGCTCGAGATGTGGGCCCTAGGGGGAGTTACGGAAGCCGACGGAGAGGGGAGGGCTTGTAGGCTTGAGTTCAGTGGTATAGGCGCGCAGTGGTTGGCATGCGTTGGTGACAAGGTAGTAGGGCTGGGTCGCCCAATGACGTGGTCACTAGCATGTGTGGTTAGTGAGAGGCTAGGTACACTTGGCGGATTGGGCGAGAGGTGGAGCAGGGGGAGCGTGGACTGGGTAGGGTTGTGAACATATTTTTTAAGGAGGGTGAAGAGGTCCGCAAATTTGATGAGGTCTTTGGGTGGCCCTTGAATCAGGATAATGCCGCTATTGTACAAGGTGATGGTGAGGTCAGCACGCAGGTTTGCAGATGGTGTGATCGTGGTTTTTTTTTCCGTGAGGGATGTTCCTGGCTTCATGTACTTTGAGGAGGCTCGAGAAGGAATTGCGCCAGAGAGAAGTTTTCCTGGAGTGGAAGATGAGGTCGTTAATGACAGTGCCCTTGTCCACGCAGAGACGAAGATCAGATATTAGGGTCTCAGGATGACTTTTCAGAATGGAGTGTTTGAGGGATTTAGAGGCGGATTTGGAGAGATTAGGAGGATAGATAACGGTGTAGTAGTTGTCGCCCGTGGAGGTCAGGCAGGGCCCTGCCATGCTGGGGAGAGTGATGAGACTACCGCCCCAGCGGTCGGTTTGCATAGTGAAATAAAACGGTAGCAGTCTCAGCAGGTCTGCCCTAATATCTAGGTTTACTTAGAGAATGTGCTACAGTGCCAAGATGCCCCATCTTAAATGAGCAGCGAAAGTGCAAATGCAAACTAACATCGGATCAGATAAAATCAGTCCATCCAATGAACGGTGGGGGTTACCAGGTCGCTTTCAGTAGAATAAGTTGAATAAGTTGAGAGGGCTGTTAATCATATGCCCATGCCAAGGTGGGGGTTACCAGGTCGCTTTCAGTAGAATAGGTTGAGAGGGCTGTTAATCATATGCCCATGCCAAGATGGCCGCTGCAGAAGTCCTCTTTCTGTTATTTTGAGGAGCTTCTGGCTCAGTCCTCTTTCTATTGTTGTGAAAGCTTAGAGCAGTCCTCTTTCACTTTCTACGAGTAGGGGCATGTGAGGACAGCTTCTATCTTAGAGTGCATACAGTGCAAGCGTCTACAAAATGGCTGAGCTAGCACATATAAAGTCAAGATGGCCTTCTAGATCAGCTTCTATCTTAGAGTGCATACAATGCAAGCGTCTTCAAAATGGCTGAGCCAGCACATATAAAGTCCACCCCAATAGATTCATAGTATGTAGCGTGGCGCTCACCGTTTGTTAAGTCTGGGCAGTCAACAGCCCAATAGTCCAGACGATTGACCTAGTTCCCAGGACATGTCGCAAGCAGGCGAGCCGGGACCCGAGTCAAGGTCTCGGGAGAGAGGCACTGCGGGGCGCTCCCCGCTTCTTGGCAATTCGGGTCAGGGCAGTCAGCCCAATGAAACAATCCGCAGGACACGCTCGTCCACACCCTCACTACACGGGCTGTGGCACATGCAGCTGTCTACGCAGGCAGCGAGGAGGTCCCCAGCTGGGGCCCCCGACTCTCGAGTCCGAAGGGAAACACCCGGGACCAGCCAGCGGCACGAGCTGCGCGGAGGGGACCAGAGAGGCCCGGAGTCCGCACCTTGCCTTGAGGAAGCCCCCAGCCGATCAGCGAACCGGCCGGCTCTTCGCTGGGTCGCCGTGAGGAAACAACATCCAAGGCGGCCAAAAGGCGGGCTCAACACCGGCCCGATCTCGGCGAGAGGGCCTGGGTTCTACCAGAATCGCGGGCTGCGCTGCAATCCAGCGCAACAAGTCCCAACCCCCAAAGCCGGGGTCAACACAAAAAAGAAGACTCCAGCAATCAGGGACCCGGTCAATACCTCGCCGGGCGTCGTGCAGTCTCAAGCAGTCCAGCCGAGGATGCCGCGGCTGACGAGGTCGACTCCTCACCGGGGCACCACAAACCAGATTGAAGACTCGCCGGACAATCCCTCCGGCAAACAGATAGAAGGCCCGTTTCTCGCCAGGGCGCCGCGGTGTCTCCACGGGAAGCGATCCGGATGGTCGGCGTCAGGGCGAATGCGGCGACCTCCTCACAAATATCTCCAATGCAGGTACACCAAAATTCTCCAAACTTGTTACATCCAATCCACTCGGTACATATGGGTCTTCCGCTCGTCGCCAGTTGTGTAATAACAGGGACTTAGGGTAACTTCAGTACTGTTTTTTTCAAGAAGCTCCAGTCATGCACTACAACATTTCCGAAGGGCGCACTGCGAGACCGAAACGCGTTGGTTCCGAGGTTCCTATGGGATCATTGACTTGATTTTTGAAGTAAAAATTAATTTGTCTAAAACCACTTCTGGAGTGCGACCCAATTCTTTTCCTTGGAAGAAGAGTGTGTGTGTATGTATGTGTGTGTGTATATATATATATATATATATATATATATATATATATATATATATATATACACACACACAGACAGCCCTGTATGTAACAATAGAGCATATTATAGTAGTTAAAGGAACCACGCAGACTAGCTGCCACTGTAAGCGCAGCCAATATCTTAATTAGCTAGTCATTCTTTTGCTTTACGACCGCTACTGTCTGGATATTTGCCCTTACATCCTGTCAGGCAGTTGTGCTGCGTGGGTTCTTTTGCCCTCTCACTCTTCACTCCTTTCTTTCAACCACTCTGTGCAGGTGTCATTCTCCCACAGAGTGGAAACACATAGGGCTTCTCCGTTAAGTAATCACTGGACTCAGAGGGATTACTTGAGAAGAAGTTTATTAATCCAAAAGCACCACCTGAAACCACGTCCTCTCACAACTGCTAATGCTGCAACTACCACAGTGCTCACTCACCGTTACAAACTGGAATACAGAGTTCGCACCGTGAGCGCAAGAAAAAATGCAAAAGTAAACACTACACATCCAACTCCTTTAAAATGATACAAAAACACAACCAAACAATAATACAACAAAACAGTTATGAATAAAAATACAGACAATGCCTTGAAAAATGCACATATTAACTCAAGAATTACAAGCTATACACAGAAAGTTCTCTCAATAAATAGCATACAATTAATCAAATAACATAAGAGAACAGTGGAAGAAATAAAGCATTGAAACCCAAGTTAAAACGAAGTGTTACCATCCCCTTCGCAAACATAATCAGACATCCATGCAGGTTTCTTCTGAATTCTTTTCTTTTCTGGATTCTTCTCTTCCCTGTTATCCTGTACATTCCCTTCCACAGAGTTCCCTTCACTTTCTACAGGATCTCTCATTTCACTTCCCTGAACACCTTCCTCACACTGAGAATCCTCATCAGTTTCAAAACCACAGTACCTGTTAGATCTTTCCTTGTTATATACTTGTTTCTCCCCGTTAAGAATGGCTATTCTTTTCAGGTTCCACACTTTCCAATCGCTTAATTTCACAGCATTTTTTAAAACGTTTGTCACTTCAAAAGGTCCAGTAAATTGGCTCTCACCTTTTCTTACTTTCCAAGGTTTCTTGACCTTAACCCACATTTCTTCAATAATGCTAGAACCACTTCCTGATCCTTTTCTACAATCATACTTTGATTTGTAACTTCTATGGATGTCCTCAATTTTCTGCCTTATCTTGTTCATATCTACACTAGTAGAGGTGGATTCAACCAACCATGAAGGGTTAGTCTTCATTCTAGGTAACATACCTCTCATAATTTCAAAGGCGAGCGGAATGTCATGTCATGTCATTACTAGTAGTCCTGTACATCCACACGTCTTGTGAATTTGTAATTCCCATTCATCATTTTCAATTCCTGCAATCTGTATTGCACCTTAAGCACTCTATTGAACCTTTCAATCCTGCCATTCCCGCTGGGGTTATAAAGAGATATTGTATGATGTTTAACGCCAATTCTTTTCAAGTTATCTTTCACCTTGCCTGATAAAAACTGTACCCCATTGTCCGTGATAATTTTGACAGATAACCCTTTGTCAGTAAATATATCATCCAGGAAATATTACACAGTATCCGTGTCCACTCTGTCCACTATCCTAACTGCAGCAACCTTGCCTGATAAAAACTGTACCCCATTGTCTGTGATAATTTGGACAGGTAACTCTTCGTCAGTAAATATATCATCCAGGAAATATAACACAGTATCCATGTCCACTCTGTCCACTATCCTAACTGGAGCAACTTTGGAAAAAAAAAATAGCAGCAATGACGTACTTTGATTTGATCCTTATAGAACCCATAATGTCTACTGCAATGGTCTCTGTAGGAAAGTAAGATCTGCTTTCATGGTTACCCCCACTTTTTGCTGGTGTCATTCTGTTTTATGACTAGTCTGACTGGAATCCCGCTAATCAGGACCTCAGTCACTGTGCTTCCTCCCTAAATTTGTTACTGTAACTACTTTGGTACCTTTCCAATTGGCTACTGGTGTACCCAGGTAAGTCCCTAGTATATGGTACTTTGGTACCCATGGCATAGGTACACCAGGGGTCTCCCATCGACTGCAGCATGTATAATGCCACCCATGAGAAACCACTTAAACAGTGACTACAGGACTGCCATTGCAGCCTGTGTGAGCTGGTGCTAGCACCACTCACAACAGATATATTAGTTTTCTCATATCTGAGGTCAATGCACTTAAAACCTATAAGTCACCCCTAAGATAGGCCTTTCAATCCTGAAGGCAGTGTGCTAGGTTATAAGTGTGAGGGTGCCCTGCATGAGCAGGAAACCTCCTGCAAACCCTGGAGTCGATTCTCCAGGCTTTGTAAGTGCGGTCTGCCATTTAATACCTATAGTGGACATCAATTCAATTATGAGATGTCTAACTATATATTGGCTGCATTGAAACTGGTCATGTTTGGTATCAAGAATGTTAGAATCCTACCCCAACCACGATTCCAGTGTTGGATGTAGGATCCCATGTACTGGGGAACTCCCCTGGGGAACCCCCCTGTTTTCCCGATACCAGATTTCTAGGGTCCAACAGCAAGCTAGTGCTGCTGCTGATCACAGACACGATTCTGCCCTCCTGCTGCTGAGCTGAGCTCGAGCAGGAGAAGGTAGAACAAAAGGTTTCCTGTCACAGGGAGGTGTGACCACCTCCCAGACAGGACTTAGTGTATTGGGCTGGGGTGGGGGCGCTTGCCATTGCCACCAGACTGCTTTGAAGAGCACATTTGGTGCCCTTCTTGCATACTCCAGTTGAAACCATTTCAGGGAGCCGTTGGCTCCCGCTCTGGTGCAAAACTGGACAAAGGACATGGGAGTATCCTCCCCTCTGTCCAGCCCCTCCTCTGGGAGGGACTCCTGAATAGTCCCTACTCTCTCCCTAGGGTACTTAAGGTCTTACCTGTGGGTGGCTCTTCAGATCCATCATGGGACAAGATTCAAAATCGAAACCACTTCCACTTCAACAGTCTGGGCACCTTGGACTTCGTTGGACTTCGCCTGGAACCGAGACTGCAACAAGGAAGACTCCTGCTGCTCCTGGTCTCGTCATCCTGCGAGTCTTCTGCGTTGCCTGTGCTTCATCCAGGTTCTTCTCCAGGCCCGTGGGCATCAAAGACACCCAAAGAAATCTCCCTTGGAGTGAAGGAGTCACTCCCCTGCATCTGCAGGCACTGCAATGAAGCTGACCATTCTACTGTTCCTAAGGTTCCACGGTCTCTGAAAGGCTCAGCAACACAGGTGGTTGCTGTGTAACTCCCTCAAGGTCTTCACTGTCTTCTCAGTAAGTTTGAGGCCAGTATCCATCGTCAGAACCGCTGGAACAGAACCCCTATGCACCACGTCAATTTGCCGTTGCCAAGACTTGTTGACTCTGTCCGCCGGAGATCTTTGGGCTACAAGAAGCTCCAGCCACCAGTATCTCCTCCTGCCAAGACCGTTGTCCTCACTGCATCCTCTGCACCGTGGGCCTTCATCTTTGGTGAGCTGCTTGAGGTCCTCTTGCGACTCCTGTGCCTTCAGCCTGAGGGTCCTCTTGAGGGTCTTCTTTGGCTTCAGTGGACTTCCCTGCTTGCTCAGGGCCTGCTCTGACTCTCCTGCCGTTGGTGAGCACCCTGGACCTTGCTGCTCCCGACACTGCACATTCTTCGTTATCACGTCTGTTGCTGCTGCCAAGGCTTGTTGGTGCTCCAGCCAGACACCGAACCCCTGGTTCTTGACTTCCAATGTGGGGCAGCTTGTGAATGGCTCCTGGTCTTCCACAGTGTCGCCAGGTCCTCACAGCTGCAGCAACAAGGTCACCATCAACTCTCCTGCATCTTCCGTCATCAGTGGTCATTGGTCTTCCGTGCCTCCTGGTCACTCCCGAGTAGCATACACTTTTGTCCCCTCTGCTTGCAGGTACTCATCTTCAAAAATCCATACTTGGATTCAACTGGACTCTTTCACCTTCTTTGCCAGCGGCATCTTCACTGAAGTCCTCCATTGTGGTCTACGGCGGTTTCCGACGTCACTTCGTACCTCTGCACCTGGCTTCCCTGGTGTAGGTATCCTAGTCCTGGGGTATCCACAGGTGGGGTGACTCTCCAACCTTCCATCTTCCACAAGGTTTCTTCAGGATCCACTGGGAAGGGTCCTTCTTCTAAACTGCAACCGCGACTTCACCGTTGACTTGAATTGAGTAGGCAGCTGTTTCCACTCTGCACACAGCCTCTGTGGGATTCCTGGGTATTTACCATGGGTTGTTCCTTGGGTCCCCAGCTCTTCTGAGTCTTCTGGGTCAAGTTGCGACTTCAGTACCAGTTCACATTCCACTTCTTTAGTATATGGTTTGTTCACCCCGTGGAGACCACTGTGTATTTGTGCTTATTTACCTGTTTCCTTTTGAAATATTGTGTGTATTTTGTTGATATCTACGGGTAAGAGATATACCAATGTGTTAGTGAGTGTGTATAGTAAATATAACTATTTTTATAACTACACTGTGTGATTCTTTTTCGTTTAACCTACACTATATGATTAGTGCTGATAAAACAAGCTGCTTAACACTCCTTCTGGACTAAGCCTGAAGGCTGCTCTCCACACCTACCACTTAGAGAGCTTTTTATGGTTGTCTAAGACCACTAAAATCACCATAAGTGTTGTCTGGATTAGTGCATGGTGCATCACTTAAATAAGTGTGCACCATATACTAAGCCAGCCTCCTACAGTCTCCTATGGGTTTTTTTTGACACAATGTTCACTCATATTAGGTCTTAATGTTTTCATTGATTTATCAGCATTGGCACATGTTACACAATTCCTGACCAACCTTTTAGCTAAAATGTCCAGTCCTGGCCACAAAAACCCTTTCCTCACTGATTGTTTGGTTCTTACATTGCCCCTATGCCCTTTATTACTTTGCATGGCAATCACCCGCCTAAGTTTGTTAGGTGGATCCCCCCCTATCACCTCTCCATATAATGTCATTAATTTAGGCCAGTTCATCTCTAATCTCCCAAAAACTTCTTAAAGCAGATTTCTGCGCCACTTTAGTGGGCCAACCATTTTTTCATGAATTTCAAAACATCTTGCAGTATTCTGTCAACCATACATCATTTTCTATGGGGGGGAATCCCATCATCATGAACGAATGCTATATGATAATCTTCCCACTCTCCACACACATCCTCTCTGATTTGCAGTTTCATTCTTGACAAAAAATCCGTGGTGACATTGTTCTTACCCGGAACATAAAATATCTTATATACAAAATCCTGAGCTTCATTGACATTCTAGCTACCCGCGCTGACACTAATCATTCCTTCAGTGGCAAGCAACCTGATCAAAGGTTTGTGATCACTCTTTATTTCACATTGTTTGCCCCACACAAAAGGTCTCTAATGTTCTCCGAGTACTTTCTTCGGCAGGAGTAAGCACTCTAGAAGCATATCCTATAATGGACTCCCCACCTTCTCTCACCTTTTTGGGACAAAACTGTACCCAACCCTTTAGAACTCGCATCCGTAATAATTCCACTAGTTAGATTGGGATTGAAACCACTCAAAGCCGTAGCCTTAATGATCGCACCTTTAACATCACAGAATTCTCTTTCAAATTCTTTACACCAAACACATTTGCTTTTGTTATTTAACAACTGCTTAATGTGAAATGTCCTGCATGAATTTTGGTTTACATATTTAGCATAAAATGTTGTGAGACCTAAAAAAGATCTCACATTATCTTTGCCTAACGGGGCTGGAGCCAACTTTAAGGCATCAACCAACTCCAGTTTTGATCTCACACCTCTACACTTAATACATGAGCCAAATATGTCACTGATCTTACTGCAAACTTTCATCTCTTGCATTCATTCAAAATTCCAAGTACATTCTCTAATGTACAATCATGTTCTTCTTTGTCTTTCCCATAAATAAGAATATCATCCTGGAAACACTGGACATTAGGAACCTTCCCAAATAATGCATGCATCCTCCGCTGAAAAGCAGATGCAGCTGAAGCAAGCCCAAAAGGCATCCTTTTGTATTGGTAACATCCCCTGGGTGTTATAAAGGCAGCATAGCTCTTACTAGGGGTTCACTGATAGAATATCGACCCCCAAAATATCCCCATACACAAATATCGAGTTATAAATATCGATGTCAAAAATATCAACACCCTATACTTATAATGGTAAGTACAAAAATATTGATGTAAAAAATGTAGTTGTACAAAATATCGATTTTAATATATGTATAAAACATATTAAATATATTAAAAAATATAATTAACTTAAAAAAAAAAATTAGATTTAATATACATTTTAACAAATATAACAAATAAATGTAATTAAAAAAAATTAAACATACATATATAAAATGTAATATATATATATATATATATATATATATATATATATATATATATATATTTACTTTAAAACAATTAAACTATTTATTTTAATTTATTTTATAATTGTATATATGAAAATTTACAAATAAATATATATATATATACATACACCAATAACATAAAATTTAATAAAAAAACATTATATTATAAATTAAAACATTCAAGTCTTTAAACAAAAAATTTCCACTTCATGAGTGCAACAGTAGGTAAAGTGTTGGATAGCGGAGGGGTAAAAATTACTATTCCGACTCCAGTGAGTGCAACAGTAGGGAAAGTGTTGGATAGCGGAGGGGTCAAAATTACTATTCCCACTCCAGTGTGTGCAACAGTAGGGAAAGTGTTGGATAGCAGAGGGGTAAAAATTACTATTCCCACTCCAGTGAGTGCAACAGTAGGGAAAGTGTTGGATAGCGGAGGGGTAAAAATTACTATTCCCACTCCAGTGAGTGCAACAGTAGGGAAAGTGTTGGATAGCGGAGGGGTAAAAATTACTATTCCCACTCCAGTGAGTGCAACAGTAGGGAAAGTGTTGGATAGCGGAGGGGTAAAAATTACTATTTCCACTCCAGTGAGTGCAACACTAGGGAAAGTGTTGGATAGCAGAAGGGTAGGAAATACTATTCCCACACCAGTTAGTGCAACACTAGGGAAAGTGTTGGATAGCGAAGGGGTAAAAATTAATATTCCCACTCCAGTCAGTTCAAAATTAAAAACAGATAACAATATTACCTACACAAAATATTTAAAAAAAATAAAATATATAAAAATATTTAAAAAATCTAAAAAATAGAAACATAATATAATGTTAAATAGATATGACAAATACCTAGAAATTTTATATTAAATGTAAAAATAATTTATTTCCTATCCTATAACACCACACAATTCACAACACACATCTACATTTCCCAAAAATATACCTCCATGAAAAACTATCAATTAAAGAAATATTGTTAATTACAAAATAAATTAAAACAGATAAAAATTAATTTACTCCCCAAACGTTACACCTATAAAACCGAAACTCACACACAAAAAAATAAACAATTAAGCTAATTAATGATCAATTAATGAATTAATATTAATGATCAACTAATTATTAATTAATTAAACATAAATTACTTTCCACCCTCTACCCCTATAAACCCCAAAACCCACACCTAAAAATCATTACACAATTTCCATAATTAATTTTAAAATAATAAATTAATATCAATTAACAACTACATAATAATTAAATAAAAATAAATTACTTCCCACCCTTTGTCACTATAAACTCCACAACTCACATCTAAAATTAATTACACAATTGCCATATTTAATTTTTAATTAATTAGCATTAATTGACAATTATTAATTAATTGCAAATACATTACTTCCCACCCTTTACCCCTATAGACCCCACAACCCTCTCCTAAAGTAATGACACAATTAACATAATTAAATACCAATTAATTAATAATAATTAACAACCAATTAATAATTTCTTAATAATAAATTACAATTAGCACTATAAAATCTAAATTAAATATTAATACATTTAAAAAAATCATTACTTTATGATAATTAAATTACTTCCCACCCTTTACCCCTATAAACCCCACAACCCCTCCTAAAAAAATAGCACGATTACCATAATTAATTACCAATTAATTATTATTAATTAACAACCAATTAATAATTAATTAATAATAAATTACTTCCCACAATTAAACTATAAAATCTAAATTAAATAAATATTACTAAATAAAAAATAATCATTAACTTATTATA
This sequence comes from Calotriton arnoldi, assembly GCA_963921515.1. Classification (NCBI taxonomy): domain Eukaryota; kingdom Metazoa; phylum Chordata; class Amphibia; order Caudata; family Salamandridae; genus Calotriton; species Calotriton arnoldi. The sequence goes on along the minus strand of CAWUFW010028536.1, from coordinate 6,786 downwards.
ATTTAATTACTTCCCACCCTATTCCCCTATAAACCCACAACCCGCTACAGAACTAAAAAATGCAAAATTTAATTAAAATAAAATTGATAAATACTAAAAATTTAACACATATTAAAAAACAAAAACAATACTTATACAAAAAAGATAGATCACATACATTTGAAATACATACTAAAATACATAACACTAATTAAAAAATCGATATTTTAAACAACTATATTTTTGCAAACGATATTAATGACTTGAATATTTTTAAAAACGATATTTCTTACCTTAAAGTCGATATTCTTGACCACAATATTCTTGCTGTCGATATTTCTGTGTCACGATATTTCCAACTCGATATTTGTGTAAGTCGACATTTCCAACTCGATATTCTGTCTGCATACCCTTACTAGGATCTTGCAGGGCAATCTGGTGGTAAGCTGCAGAAAGGTCAATAGTGGAAAAAAACTTAGCATTTTTTTTTTTTTTTTTACAAGGGCAAACATCTCAGAAATCCTACGCAAAGGAAATTGATCAATCAATATATTATTATTAAGATAGCGTAAATCAATGCACAATCTGATATTTCCTTTTGCATGTCTGACCACAATAATAGGAGAAATCCATTCAGATGATTCTATGATCTCAATTATATCATCATCAACAAGATTATCAAGTTCTTTCTCGACTTCCTCTCTTACCAATTTCTAGCTGTATGTATGGTGGGACATGCATTTTTTTCAGAATAATTTCATGCTTACAATTGCATACCTTGCCAATTTCCTCCTTAAATACGTTAGGAAATTTCAGTAACATGGCACCCCCGTGCCCTCTCCTTCATCCACCATCATTACTGGCTCCGGACTGTTAGGATTAAGCATCATGCCCAGATCTTCTTGGTCATACCAACCCAACACTGAGGGTCATTTTTTTGATATGTAAGGTTTACCAATACTTTCTCTGTTTTTAATCCTAAAAAACAAAGTACGATAACCCAGCATTTCAATTGTGTGCCCTTCAGGATTGATGTCAGGTTCTTCCAAAGGACCACCCAGTTTTTCTGCAAATTTGGATTTCCACACACTTCCATTGATAATAGAATATGGTGAACCTGAATCCGCATAAATTTGTATCCTTACACCACCCATAGTAATATTGCACAAAGGTTTTTTTCTTAACCACTACATTGCCAATATTGAGAATCTTACTTTCTTTTGCCTTCCTTTATATTCAACACAAATGTGTTCTCTTTTGTATTTTATATGGAGTTTCCTCCTCACTCTCATCACCTTCATTGACACATGTAACTCTTTGTTTACTTTTCTTTCTGCGAACTTTAGAAAAATGTCCCATCACCCCACAGTTAGAACATTTCTGTTTGACAGCAGGACATGTTTTACTACAAACAGGATGAGACTTGCTGCCATAACGAAACATTTTACATTTTCTCTGTTCCCTTCATATTGCTTCTCTTTATTCCCCTCAAAATGTTTCTTCTCAGTTTTTTTAAACTCCTTTTTTTGGTGTAGATTTACTAGTGATTTTACTTACACTTTCCTCACATTTTGCATTCACGTCTGCTTGTACCACCTCAGCACTCCTACTCGACAACTCAGCTAAAATGTGTTGTAATTGCGCAACCCATTTAACTCACAATATTTATTGGATAGAAGGGTCTTTTAAATGCATTACTACCTGGTCCCTAATTTAGGGCCTGACTCTGAGTTTGGTGCAGCGGCGCCGGCTCAACGCTACCTCCGCTGCGCCAAACCCACGTATGTACCACCGACCATATTACGAGTTGTAAAAGTGCAACTCGTAATACGGTCAGCGGTCTTTGGCCTTTCCCATGGCGGTGCCGGTGCCTTGAAAACAGGCACCGCAATAGGAACGGCCAAAAAGTTACAGCACCGCGTGGATGGTGACGTCCATGCCGTGCTGGAACTGGGGGGATACAGACAGGGGGGCACATGTTGTGTCCCCCTGAATGTATCCCCAAGGCGGGGTGAACATGGGGGCCCTGTAGGGCCCCCTTTCTTCCTGCATCGCTAGCCTTTTCATGGCGGGGCTCCGCCATGAAAAGGCTGGCGGTCCAGGAACTCAAAATATGCGGAGCGGGACTGCACCAGTCCCTGCTCAGCATTATGCGTTGTGGCTCTCCTAATCAGCAAATCAGTGGATTGCCACTCCTGCGCCACTCAGAGTCTGGCGGTCGCAAGACCGCCAGACTCATAATCAGGCTGTAATTCTAGTTGTAACAGCCGTTACGTAATTGTCAATGGATTCATCAGCCTTCTGTTTTCTCTGGAAGACTTTATACCTTAGTATACCTGTACATACCTTAGTAGAAAAATATTGATCAAAATCTACAATAGCACAATCAAACACATTTCTATTTCCCTCCCCCCCTAACCATCTAGTCATTTGTTCAAATGCTTTTAGACCTTTGGACCCCCAGAATGTAAACCAATCCTTTTTTTCTGATCAGCAGACATCATCCCTTGTTCATAAACGGTGCCTATGTAATAAAAAAATAAAAAAACCTCTCCATTCTGCCCATTTCATACAAGGTGCACCCCCAGTAGGCCAAAATGATTGTGGAGGAGCTAAGGAAACATTTTGCGCACACATATTTATAGCAAAATGAAAAACATCCAAACACAAAGAGGGACTAGTTCACTGTCACTGTACAACCTTGAGACAGTGTCCGTTCTTCACCATACGTAAATCCACAAGTTTGAGGTTGTGAGGGACTAGTTCACTGAATAGACCACACAGTGTCCATTCTTCACCCTTGCCAGAGCAGAGGAAAAAAGAACATGTAATCATATATGATCCCAAATAAGCCAATTTGATCTGTCATAATGTTGTGTGTCAAGATGGGTAGAGGAAACATGCAGCCTCCAAAAAAACGAATTTCCACAAGTATAGGCGCACACCTTCAAACAAGAACTACTTTCCTCAGAGGAAGTTGTAAAATGAAAATTAAAGGCTCACTGAAGCTCAGGTAAACTTGCCATGATGACTAGACTGTCGCCTGATCAATTTCAAAGTCAGACAAATCCAAAATGGTGGCACGCAACGTACCGCATTACTCCTTACAAAAGAGTAGACCGCAGAAAATGCCATCTCTGTTACTTCCAATATGGCGTCAGTTAATGTTGCCAGGCTTCCCCACGTAATGACTAATACAGCGCATGTTAATTCACAGGAGTAGTCCTGTCGCGCAGCACTCCTCAATGCAGTAACAACAGAAACAGCCAACTTACCAGCAAAGTAAGTCTCACGCGCAGCAGTAGCACATATCTCCACGCGCTTCTCTGCGCAACCGTTACCTCCAAAAGAGGAACAAGGAAAGCCTAAAATGGAAATACAGTCTTACAAGGCGGTGTAGAATACTTAACACAGCTAACAGGTGAAAATTCACCAGCCTCCAGACCAGTTACAAAAACTGCAGCTTTACCCAATCAATGTAGATTTCTGCACGAAAATCCCAAGTAGCATCCCGTGATGGTTCGGTACGGTGATGCTCCAACTCGTTGCCAACCTTGTTAAGTAATCACATGACTCATAGGGATAACTTGAGAAGTTTATTAATCCAAAAGCACCACCTGAAAGCATGTCCTCTCACAACTGCTAATGCCCGCAACTGCCACGGTGTTCACTCACCATTCCAAACTGGGATACCGAGTTTGCAGCCTGAGCACGAGAACAAATACAAAAGTAGACACTAAGGGGCCGATTACGATGGCGGGCGGACTTGAGTCCGCCCAGCATCGTAGCGGGATCGGGACCGCCCGCCTGTCATGCGGCGGTCCCGCACCCCTAATTATGATGCGGCGGTCGCATCTGGCAATTTAACATTGCGGCGGGTGCTGCTGGCTGCTGCACCCGCCGCAATGTTAAATGGCCATGTTGTGCATTTCCCTGCACAACGTGGCAGGCACCGCGCGGTGCCTGCCACCTTGTGCATGGAAATGTAAGGGGGTACCATGGGTACCACCCCAGTGCACAACTGCCCTCCCGAGGGGGCCCGTAACGGGCCCCCCGAAGCCAGCCTCCGCCAGCCTTTCCATGGCGGTTCAACCGCCATGGAAAGGCTGGCTGACGCCAGCATTGTGATCGGGGGGGCACCGCCACCATATTACCGGTCAGATCTGCTCCGACAGGCAATCACAACGATTGCCTGTGGCGGAAGCAAGGCGGGCGCTCTTTGCTCCCGCCACGCTTGTGGCACAATTCCCCCCGCCATCCTAATGTGGTGGGGGGAAATGGGAGCCAGATGGCGGTGGCGGTCTCTCCGCCATCGTAATGAGCCCCTAAATTCCCCCAGAGCACCTTTGAAGTTGCCTCTACTTTCTGCGGTCTCTTGCGTGCGACCTTCTTTGATCTCTTTCCGGCATTAAGTCCGCCCGCCACCCTAGCAGTAACAGGACCGCCCGCCTGCCATGCGGCAGTCCCACCACCCCAATTATGATGCGACCGCCACTGCGGCGGTCGCATCAGGCATTCTAACATTGCGGCAGGTGCTGCTGGCTGCAGCACCCGCCGCAATGGTAAAATGCCATGTTGTGCATTGCCATGCACAACGTGGCAGGCCACCTTGTGCATGGCAATGTAGGGGGCACCATAGGTACCCCCCAAGTGCAGCCCCCACCCCCCCGGGGGCCCCAAACGGACCCCAAAGCAAATGTCCGTCAGCCTTTGGAAAGGCCTCAAATGCCACGCAACATAATATGGATGGCGGTGCCTGCTAGGCACCGCCACCATATATGTGCCCCAGCTCCGCCCGGCCGGCAATCGTAACGATTGCTGACCGGCGGAAAAGCGGCGGACGGACTTTCCGTCCGCCGCGTTACCCACCACCATTGTAATCTGGCGGTGGGTAAATCAGGTTACGATGGCGGGCGGATCCGGCGGTGGCGATCTGCCCGCCATCGTAATCAGCCCCTAACTATTTCAGGAGGAAGATTGAATGACAACTGTTACCGCTCCATCTGCATGCATGGAGGTGTAGGTTGTGCAGGCTGGTGTGCCGGACTTTGCAATGCTACTGTAACAAGAGGTCCTCCTGAAGAGGCAGTTGCATCCAGGGACATGTGTTCATGGGTAGAAGTTCCAGGTACCACACTCTGTGTGCCCAGTGTGGCACCACTAAGATGACTTGGGCCAGGTCGGTTGATTTTCTTGAGCACTCTGGGCAGTAGAGGTGGAGGCAGAAAGGAGTTCATGAGTCCTAAGCCCCAATGTAGACAAAAGGCGTCTCCTAAGGAACACTGCCTTAGGAAAGCCAATGTGCAAAAATGTTTTGACACTAAGTTCTCTGCAGTGGCGAATATACTGGTCCACGGTTCTCCACATTGCTGGAAGATTTCCTGTGCCACCTCCAAGTGTAATTGCCATTTGTGATCCACTAGGAAATGTCAACTGAGTTTGTACGTCCTGGTGTTTAAAGATCCTTCAAGGTACTGTGCAATCAGGGAAATGCCCTGAGCTCTCAGCCACTCACAGAGACGTAGTGCCTATTGGCACAAGGCCCCTGACCCCACTCCGACCTGCTTGTTGAAATACAACATGGGGGTCGTGTTGTGTGAGAGAACATGCATGCTTTCCTCCTTGGTTGTCAGTATAAACACCTTCAGCACCAGGCGAATCACTTGCAACTCCAGCAAGTTGATGTGGAGACGAGCCTCTAGTGAAGCCCTGAGTCCTCTGATCTCCACCTCACCCAGATGACTCCCCCCAACCCAGTAATAATGAATCCGTCAATACAGTCAGTTATGGATGGGGTACGGAGAGGGATCTGTCGCTGGTCCAATTGCGGTCTGCATGAAATTGCGTTATTGTTTGAGAGAGGTGGAAGCCTCACTGAGGTAACTATAATCCTTGTTAGGGTGAACCAGAGAAGTCACTAAATTAACCTGCGCGTAACCCACTACTAGGCTGGCACAAAGAGGTCAAGCCTAACTTAGAGGTAATGAGTAAAGTATTTATGATGCACATAAATGGTAATAAAGTAAAAACACAACACAAGAAAAATCCCAAGTTAATTTAGAAAAATAGAGTAGATTTTAATAAATAAAATGATACCACAATGACAATAATTTTATCAGTAGAACCGGAAATATTGAATTTTAAAGGGCTTTTTTTTTTAAAACTTGTCTTTATTAGCATTTTCCATGCCGAATTAAAAAACATAAAATACAACTAAACAGTGCAGCATTATCCGAATTACACACATATGTATATTCACACTGACTATGAGGTATCCCCATCAGCCCTCAGCAGCAGAGCAATGTACCCATATATCACCTGCATCTTCCACCGTTTACAGATTATAATATACAATGAGTCTAACCCAGACTCCTAGGCCCAATTCACACCTAATTCACCGTTCACTACCCCACAGCGGGGATTTTGGGGGGGGGGGGTGGGACACGCCACCACTCAACTCCTGCACTCAACTTCCGTACCCATGCACATCAAAGGGGTTTCACTTTCCACCTCAGAGGCCTATCGTTGGAGCCCATCGTTGGATCCATCTACTCCCTCCAATTGTTCTACCATGTCCCCCCATATTTCCAGATCTTGTTCTGCATTTTCATCCGTCCTCACATGCCTCAGTCTACATTCTTCTGCTACAGACCACTTGCACAGGTTCGAGAGCCATTTACGTCAGGAGAGAGCGTGGGATTTATCCAGTGTATCGCTATGCGTCTCCTGGCTAATACCAGTCCCAGCAGCGCAAATCTATACCTCATTGTCCTTCCCATTTTAGATCAGGCAGGCAATAATGCACCG
>CAWUFW010028535.1:0-21476 GCA_963921515.1 Calotriton arnoldi | reverse complement strand
TGGGAAGGGGGTGGAGGCAATAGCATGATGGGAGTGGTAGTCACAGACATTGCTCAGCCTCACAACTGGCCCATCAACACCACCCTGAACCATGCTCACATCACAGGGAGTGGAGAAGGACTCACAAAATGGCTGACACTGGCTACTGCTGCGGGGAGCACAAGGCCCTGCTGGGAACTGTGCACCAACAAACAGCAGGACACCACTGACTGACATCCTGAGAGACAACTTACACTCCCTGCAATGCAAGCACGTTCCATGGTGGGATATCCGGCTGGCTGGGTGGGAAGGGGGACTTGCAGCACTGACCATAGTCACCAGCACCTCCCCTCACCCCCCCCCCAACACAAACTCCACAGTACCCACCTGGTAGAATGCAATGCCCTCCATCCTAACACAAGATCCCACAAAGCACCACCACCCTGGGTTATGTTGTGTGAAGCACAGGGACACTCTTGGGACTCTTAGCCAAACAACTGCCAGGACAACACTCCCAGCCATCCTGTCAGCACAGCCAGCCCACCCCACAGGGAAGCAGAGTCAAAAGGAAGGAAGCATGGGCATGCTGGGAAGGGGGTGGAGGCAATAGCATGATGGGAGTGGTAGTCACAGACATTGCTCAGCCTCACAACTGTCCCATCAACACCACTCCTGAACCATGCTCACATCACAGGGAGTGGAGAAGGACTCACAAGATGGCTGACACTGGCTACTGCTGTGGGGAGCACAAGGCCCTGCTGCCAACTGTGCACCAACAAACAGCAGGACACCTCTGACTGACATCCTGAGAGACAACTTACACTCCCTGCAATGCAAGCACGTTCCATGGTGGGATAACTGACTGGGTGGGTGGGTGGGTGGGAAGGAGGTCTGGCTGTCAACCAAACACAATCAATGCAGACCATGTTCACACCCCAGAGAATACATAGAAATGCCCAAATAATGCAGGACAATGTGCCACACCAATATCAACCCCTGACTGTGACGACTTAGGACAATGCAATGTACAGGCCCGCACCCAGAGGCACAGTCACAACTGTCAGGTGTGTCAACCATTGATGCCTGCAGAAACATAACATACATTGTTTGTGTCTCCCAAAAACAGGTGATGATGGGGACACAGCAGCAGACGCTGAGGAGTCCCAGTCCCAGGCTCAAGAGGATGCCGAGCTCACTGGCGTCGTACAGCCTCTGTCCTCCTCGGACGATGAAGAACAACCTGGCACATCCGGTGCAAGTCAACATGCTGCACCAGCAGGACCACCAGCTGCAGCACCAGCAGGTCCACCAGCTGCACCCCCTGCACCCACCCCTCCAACGACTGTCACCACGAATACCATCCCTGCCGACATGGACAGAATAAGGAACAACACCAGCGCAGTGACCCTGGACCAACCTGGGGCCATGGACACCACCACCACCACCAACCCCCGAGGTGGACCAGGGTTATCTGTGCGTGCAACTGCACACACTGCACATGTCAGCAGGGGTGGTGGGAGGGGTGGGAGACAGAGGTCGCTGCTTGCAGACGTTGCTGGTGTGCATGAAGACCCACAACTGGTACGCATAGCTGATGCGTACCAGTCCAGCACCGGAGAGCTCAGCCAGGTAGTGGGGCTCCTCAGAGACATCAAACAGCAGCAGGCTGCCCATCATGCCCGCTTGGACTCCCACATGTCCCATGTGGAGTCACACATGTCACGTGTGGACTCCCACATGTCACGTGTGGACTCCCACATGACCCGCGTGGAGTCCAAGTGGGATGTACTACATGAGATGACGGCGGTGCACAGGGACATTTTACAATGCCTCCGCCAGATGAACAGCAACCAGTCCACACCTCCCTGTGTGCCAACAACATCTGGTACCGAACAAACTGCAACTGCCACAGGGAGGGAGGAGGACTCTGGCGGAGAGTCCCCTGCACCGCAGCAGCCTGCACTTGAGGGCCCCCCCCAAGAAGAGGGGTCGTCCGAGGAGGGGAAAGTGAGAGGCTGATGGCCAAGCGCAACTCCCAGGAAGCCTGAACCTGTTCTGGATTTTCGCCTTTGTGCACAGACTGTTCACCCTGTTGATGGCAACACTACTCCCACACATTGCATGGGGAGTACAAGTTGGAACAATGTGTCAGACAACTGTGGCCCCGATACTGGGGATCCTGTCTACCTGGACTTTCTATTCATCTAGGAACTTGGGATTGCAAGATTCATGTACAGCACAATCCATCCTATGCACTATTATCACAGATGTATCACAATAAACACAATAATACACCATACTTGCCTCTGTCGTGATTCCAACGTGGGTGCTGTTATGGGGATGATGAACAACAAAATTACACTGTGTATGCGAACTGCAACAGCAAGGACAACACAGGCATGTGAGTACAGGCAACGTGACACATATGAGGGAGACACACCACCAGGGCTACACAACACATACACACCTAGGCCATCTGACTCATTGCCTACACTGATGTTGCCAGGGAAGACGGTGCAATGCACAGACACCACACCCATTCCCAGTTGTAGTCAAGTAGCCCACAGGTGCAGTAAGCAAATGGCAGTCAAATGTGTGACCACAGACAACGCACATCACTAAGTGAAGCACAGGTTTATTACACAGTAGCAACATGCCGTAACCACTACAGATGCAAGGTAACCCCACCTGGTAGCGGGCACACAGTCAACAACTGTAGACAGAAGGAAGTCCATGGGTGTGGCGCACATCACCTGTAGGGACACAACAGCTACCAGCCTGGATGTGCAATCACGTTGTCGGTGGACACAGTTGACCAAACGAATCTGAAAGTACCCTGTGAAGGACAGAAATGACACACAGTCAAAAGCAATGGAGTACAGGACAGAACAGCAAAACTCATGCACAATACATGTTACAAGATACCCACCCAGAACCAAGTTAGCATGTGAACACTGTTGGGGAGTACAGCCCACCTGTAAGCACACATCGCAACACACATCCAGTCAAGTAGCCCATGGACACACTCCAACAGCACCAGAGCACCACCCACACATCATGCCAACTCACATCATTGACATGACACCTCAGGATACTCACATTCAGCTAAAGAAGTTGGTGATGAGCTGTGTGCGGACATCACCATCACCATCATCATCATCATCGTCACTGGCATCGTGTTCCAGGCCAGGATCCTCCACAGGTGGCGGATGTTGGTCATCGTCATCCTGGATGAGAGGCAACTCCTTCCGCACTGCCAGGTTGTGGAGCATGCAGCAGACGATGATAATCTTGCACACTTTCGCAGGGGCATATGGGAGGGACCCTCCGGTCTTGTCCAGGCAGCGGAAGCGGCTCTTCAGGAGACCAAAGGTCCGCTCAATCACTCTCCTGGTCCGACCATGTGCCTCATTGTAGCGCATCTGGGCAGGTGTCACAGGGTTCCTGAGGGGTGTCAGCAACCACGGCATGTTGGGGTATCCCGAGTCACCTACGGACAGACAAGTGCACATCAGCTGACTTGGAAAAGTGGGCGGAATACTACAGATCAGATCACACACAATGGCACAAAGTCAGTACACACCGACAAGCCAGGCACGCTGGTTCTGCATCTGTGCCATCAACCTGGGGATGCGACTACTCCTCATCACAAAGGCATCGTGTGCTGAACCAGGGAAACGGGCACACACGTGTGTGATGGTCATGTCTGCAAGACACACCACCAGTGCATTGACCGAGTGGTAGTGCTTGCGGTTCCTGTAGGCCTGCTCCTGGGCCTGTGGTGGTACCAAAGCCACATGTGTCCCATCAATGGAGCCAATGACATGCGGCATCCTCCCCAGGGCATAAAAGTCACTCTTCACGTCAGTGAGTCGTCGCAGTCTAGGGAAATAGATGTACCGGTTCAGGAAGAGCAACATTGCCGCCAAAACATCGCGGAGCACACGGCTGAACATGGTCTGTGACATCCCACCAGCAGACGCCACAGTATGTTGGAAGGTACCGGTGGCAAAGAAGTGTAGGGCTGCCATCACCTTCACCTTGGGGGTCAGCGCTGTAGGATACGGCCGGCCAGGCTGCAAATGTGGGGACAACTGCACTGCCAAATCCTCAATCAGCTGCCTGGTGAAGCGGTACCGTCGGATGCTGTCCCGTTCCACCATCGTTGCCAGGTCTGGGAATGGCCGATGGACAGCAGGAGCCCTGCAGTGCAGAGGAGAAGTAAGCAAGATCGTCAGTCACCCCACATATGCGGCATTGAACACACTCAAGATCCCAACATACATCATCATGAGGCACAACTACATGAAGTGTGCAGTACCGGAACGACATGTATGGTACATACATGGCCAACATCTGTCAACACGGTCCTACAGGTGGCATCAATTTGTCCCAGGTTGGCCCATTGGATATCATGATGCTGTGTCACAGTCACCCCCCAGTGACATGTGAGGACAGATGTGCCCCAGGCACCACAGCTCAACGACAGGCACATTCCCAGGGACCCTGTAATGCCACATGGACACTGGCATCACCTGGAGTATCATGTGTACACCACAACAAAACAAACATGACCCCCACAGGTAGTGGCCACACTTGCCATGGCAGGAGAGCCATGGACGTCTGTGACACACACGCACAACATCAGAGTCCATGCACACACAACGTGGATGTGGAGACTGTCTCCCATTGTGCACATGAAATCAGAGACATTGTAAACACTACATGCACAAAGACTGTGGAGGGCCATCACTATTGTGCCACTGGGACACCCTGGCTCAAACATACCGTCCCACATGGGACTCACGGGGTATGTGACATGACATACACAAACACCACTGTGAAATGTGACCATGGCACATGCACAGATATGAACAGTTGCACATCACAGTGGTCACGTACACGTAACACCCAGGATCCTGTCCCCATTAACACGTGCACAGCCTGGGGGTGGCTGCCCACAGGTGACACCCACAGGACAAAATGTACACCAACATACACACAATAGGAAATGCAGCCTTACATGCCTTATGATAAGGTTTGGACAGGCTGTCGTGATGTAGGTGTGCCCCTCACTCCCTGGGAGCTATCTGTGGCTGGCATATGTCCATCTGAGACAGGCATGCTGACATATGCCAGTCACATGTACAGTGATGCGTTGAACAGCAATGGACCGATCGGTGCCTCCGGCCGGCCCATTGCTTTCAATGTGTGCGGGTACGCGTTGTACCCCTGTGCGCGTTGTACTGCAATGGACCGATCGGTGCCTCCGGCCGGCCCATTGCATTCAATGTGTGCGGGTACGCGTTGTACCCCTGTGCGCGTTGAACAGCAATGGACCGATCGGTGCCTCCGGCCGGCCCATTGCATTCAATGTGTGCGGGTACGCGTTGTACCCCTGTGCGCGTTGAACAGCAATGGACCGACCGGTGCCTCCGGCCGGCCCATTGCTTTCAATGTGTGCGGGTACGCGTTGTACCCCTGTGCGCGTTGTACTGCAATGGACCGATCGGTGCCTCCGGCCGGCCCATTGCATTCAATGTGTGCGGGTACGCGTTGTACCCCTGTGCGCGTTGTACTGCAATGGACCGATCGGTGCCTCCGGCCGGCCCATTGCATTCAATGTGCGCGGTACGCGTTGTACCCCTGTGCGCGTTGAACAGCAATGGACCGATCGGTGCCTCCGGCCGGCCCATTGCATTCAATGTGTGCGGGTACGCGTTGTACCCCTGTGCGCGTTGTACTGCAATGGACCGATCGGTGCCTCCGGCCGGCCCATTGCATTCAATGTGCGGGTACGCGTTGTACCCCTGTGCGCGTTGAACAGCAATGGACCGATCGGTGCCTCCGGCCGGCCCATTGCATTCAATGTGCGCGGGTACGCGTTGTACCCCTGTGCGCGTTGAACAGCAATGGACCGATCGGTGCCTCCGGCCGGCCCATTGCATTCAATGTGTGCGGGCACGCGTTGTACCCCTGTGCGCGTTGTACTGCAATGGACCGATCGGTGCCTCCGGCCGGCCCATTGCATTCAATGTGTGCGGGTACGCGTTGTACCCCTGTGCGCGTTGTACCTCAATGGACCGATCGGTGCGCACCCATTGACAATGGGCTTGCCTGGCAACGGACGCGTTTTCGAATATTCGAACGAGTCGGTTGCTGGAAAATCAGTTGGTCACCCACAACAATGTTGCAAAATCATGTATGTCATGAAGTTGAAATTTTGAAGGATGCTGTGGGCGTGTTTTGGTGCTGCTATTCCATGGATTGGCCAGATTCAGAAGATGCAAACGACTTGGACCTATCACTTTGGACACAAGGGACAGTATCTGCCTCTCCAGCACATATATATTGCTGCATGTTCCCCTGAGAGCCCACTTGCCTGCACTACATGCTCCAGGACGACATCTGCCACTGCACTGCTGCTGTCTCTGCCCCTCTGGACCCTGCAATGGCACGTACTGTGGAGAGAGCCCCAGCCTTCAGCCTTGAAGAGAACCAGGCCCTGCTGGACAGCCTACTTCCACAGTACAGCAAGCTGTATGGGACACCAGGGGAGCAGGTGAGTGTTCTGTGCACTGCCTTTCTGAATGTGCATTTTGTCTGACTAGCAAGGCTGAGAGTCAGCACACCACTGGCTAGCAGGCTCACTGAGTAGTTGTCACCCCCCATAGTGTGTAGTGACTTGCACTGGACAGGTATGGTGCAGTGACAGTGCTTCTGAACAGGGTTTTACTCCCCATGCTATGATACCATGTAGTGACTTCTGGAAAACTGTCCATGGGCAGCCGTGCACTGCCTGGGTACACCATGTGCCCCTGTGATTGCGACATGTATATGCAACTGTGTCATGCACGGATATGTTGCATGTGTAGTAATGGCCTTATCACTTTGTCATCCTGACAGGCTTCTGCCCATCGGAAGCATGAGATCTGGAAGGACATCGTCCGGGCTGTCCGGTCCGTGGGGGTCTACAAGCGCCGGATCCGCAACTGCCAAAAGAGGTGGCAGGACCTTCGGGGCTGGACCCGGAGGATTGCACGGGTCCAGCTGAAGCTGTCGCCTCCTCGCAGGAGGGGCGGAACACGGACCCTGACCCCCCACATGCTCAGGATCCTGGCGGTGGTCTTTCCAGACCTGGATGGGCAGCTGAAGGCCAGAGAGCAGCAAGGAGGGGGTGAGTCAAAGACTGCACTGTGTACTCTGTCTAACATGTTATGTGCCCTCCTCGGGCCAGGTTGAACTGCCACAGTACAGCAGTCATGTTGTCCAGGAGCCATGTCCCTCTATTGTGCACTGCCCACTCCTCATCTGATACCCAGGTGTGGCCCTTACATGCAGGGAATTCTGTCACTTAGGACTGTGTCCTTGCAGTTTGCTTGACTCAAGGTGGGAGACAGCATCTGTTTCCCTGACTCTGTGGTGGGCATCATGGGTGGGTCCATTGCTTACACAATGCCTGTATTCTGACATGTAGGGTAGTGTCACAGGTCTCCCATATGTCCAATAGGTATGACCTGGACAGATGAGGGTTAAGAGGATGTGTTGTGGGGGATGTACATGTGCACTTGTGCAGCTCCAGGACTTGCATTCCCCATGACCTACTATTGTGACACAGTGCAGAGTGTTGTTGTCTGGCTGCAAAGTCATACATCACTGAGACAGTGATGTATGACTTTGCAGTCATGCCTCCGCCATGGCATGTGTCTACTGATTGGTGATCCTGCAGGGGAGTGACATGTGCTACATGCACACCATAGTGGCGCTGGCTATCAGGACATGGGTGCATCATGGTGTCTGTCGCTGGTATGCATCACATGCATTTCCTATTTGACTCTGGGCATCCCTTACATCCGTAAACCTGTACTGACTCAGTGGCAAGAGCTGTGATGTGTCCACACCGTGTCCTCTGCACTGTCCAACTACTGTGTACTTGGTGCATGTGTCAACACTGGGGTGTTGCAATCCAACAGACACCAGACAGATGGGTGCAAGGCCATGTGGGATGTGAGTGCCATGCTTGGCATCAGACTGACAATTGACTTCTCCTGTTCAATTAGGGCACTTTTAGCAATGTACAACTAATGATGCCAGGGCTTGCTCTGTAATGTGCTGTGCTCACAGTGGTGTGTGCGTTTGGTGCAGGTGACTGATGTCTGTCTGTTTCCCCATTGTTTGCAGATACATCCACGGCCACGGAAGGGGACAGCTCCACGGACCAGGAGGAGCCGGAGAGCCAGACTGGGTCAGCAGCCGAGGAGTGGTCGGAGGGACCCAGTGGCACGGAGGGCGAGGGGAGCCACACCGAGGAGTCCTCAGCAGCATCCACCTCAGCTGAGGACCAGAGCAACTCGGAGGATGACTCCCTTGTGGAGGCGGGTGTCAGCAGCCACCACACCCCAGCTAGTGTTGCTGTCCCCGCCACCACCAGCACCACCACCGCCCTCCCATCGGCTCCCATTCCCCAGGTCCGTGGAGGCTCCCATGTCCGGGAGCGTGTCTCCTTTGGGCCAGGCACCGCACCCCTGCCCCTGTGTCCCCTGCTGCCCTGAGTGAGGAGTCTGTGTACCTCCTTCGCCAGCTCCATGTAGGGCAGACAGCCATGCTGAGTGTCCTCCATGCGCACACCGCGCTGTTGACTCAGCTGGTGTCGTTCATGGAGGGCATCTCATCGGGCATGTCTGACCTACAGAGGGGCAATAGGTCCATGGACTCCTCCCTGACGGCAGCAGTGTCCCTCCTCAAACGGTCCCTCACCCCTCCTGCCTCTGCTCCATCCACACTCCCCAGCACCTTACCCATCCCAGGCACACACACACTGGCACAGGCACACACCAGCACACACACATCCAGCACACTGACACACACGCCAATGACAAAACGCACACGCACGCACATTCAGGGGACTGAAGCCAGACTCACAGGGGATGGGGCCCTGGAACACACACACGCATCCACATGCACTGCGCAGTCCTCAGTTCCCTCTCCCTCCAAAGCACCCTCCCTTGCCTCACCTGCAACCCCAAAGTCACAGCAGCTCTTCCTCTGTGACCTCGGCCTCTTCCCCACCGATGAAGCTGCTCCAGCATCCCGGGGAAGAGGAAGCCCACCCACACGGAGCAGAGTGCCCCTCGCCCCCGGACACCCTCCCCCAGGCGCAGACGGACTGAGGCCCCCACCCGCAAGTCCCCCGGAGTGCTAAGAGCAAGACCCCGCCACCACCCTGCAGCTCAGGCACAAGGTCTCCGTCCTCCATCCCTCAGGCCCCCACTGCACAGGTGCCCCCACCACACCCTGCCCCAGGTTCCCCCACCCACAGATATACCATCCCCAAGATGCTCCGGCCTTCTCCCCTGCCACTTGCTCTCCCAGCACCACACCCCCCGCTGCGCTTGTCTGTGCCACTGATGTGGTGAGGGTGTCCCCCCCTCTGTCCAACCCACCTTGCCTGTTCCCCATTCTCCTCCCCTGGAGGTAGGCACTGCAGTGGAGTCCACTACCGCCCTGTCTGACTTGGGCACTGCAGTGGCGGACCTGTCCACCCCATCTGCAGGGTCCACTGCAGTTGTGCCGGCACCCACGACATCTGTGTCATGCCCCCAGTTGTGCCGGCACACACCATGTCAGACACCTCCACTGCAGTTGTCAGTGGCTCTCCTGCACCCACCACCCCTTCCCTGACTCCCCCTGGTGAGCCCTGATCCTGTCCCTCGCGGTGCCTGGCCTGCCCCCCGGTTGCCCCTCCTAGTGGATTGTCCCTGGTATTGTGCAGGCATGCGTAGGGTGACATCTGCCAGTGTCACCCTGTTTGAACTTTGACAATGGACTGGCCATTGGCCTTTGCTCTTTTTCAGGACTTCGTTTGGCCTCAACACATATGCTGAATAAAGCAACTTTCTTTTCTCTAGTGCTCATGCTTCAGATGTACATGTTGTTGGTGCAGCTAACCATGCCCTTGCTGCAGTGATGGTGATATCTGGTCTCATGATTATGAAGTGTTACTGTGCAGGAACCCATGTGGTCCAGGGGGAATGTGTCCTATCATGTGGTGTATCCATGTCATCAATAGCAGCATCTGAGGGTGTCATGTGTTCAGTATTTGGCAATGGGTTTCCTACTTACATTGGCAATTTCATATCTGTGGCTTCCACCCCTGCACATCTGTTGTGCCTGCCATCGTTGCATTTGTCTACTTCCCTGACCGTGTTGCCATCTCCAGTGGACATGCAGGTTTGGGCATCAATGGGGAGGGACTCATCCGTGTAGTCAGTGCAACATTGCTATACAAGTGTGTTGGATCTGTGCTGATGATTCCGTTGGCACATCCATGACCAGGCTGATGTGATGGGAGCCCTCATTTGGTGCTAATTGTTGATTGTGTGACCAAGTGCTCAGCTGACATGATGGGGCCCTACTGAGGCAACATATGGCACAGCTTTCCTCACACAGGAGTGGAGTCCCCTCATGGCAGTGTGTACACGTGTGACATTGCCTGCGCCCAAGGTGTGTGTTGTATGTGCATGTCTGTGTGTTCACTTCCATTCATCTGCGCATGCTGTGATCCCTAGTGTTGTACCTGTTTGTGATGCTTGCTGACTTGAGCTATGTTCCCCCAAAGTCTTCTCCCTGTGTTCTCTGTGATGTGGGTGCATGGCACATTACTGGTCATCAGGGTGTCACCCATAGGTGTGTTTGCTGTCAGGGCAGAGTTTGTGTGCTGACGCAGATGGGTCACAGTCAGGTTTCCCTTTGGCACTTGTTGTTTGCCCCTGTCATGTGATTTCCAGTTTGTGTTATCTTTCAGTGATTGTGACACGTTGTGTGTGTGACTGCTGGCACTGCTTAGGGTCCGGGCTGCAATGTTGGTTGTTGTCTATGTGTGTTCTTTGTGGGTGACCTTGGCTTCTTCATTGGTGTGTGACTGTGGCTGGGATCCCATTGGTCGGTGTGGTATTGCCGTCATGTCCATGTACAGAGTAGTGTGCAGTGTGTCAGACATTCAGGAGTCTTGTTGAGTGTCCATGTGTGATGTGTTTCTACACCTTGGTTCCCACCCACCACCCTGGAATAGTCATGGGTGCATGTGCAATGTCACCAGTGCATGTGTACTTCACTGCTGCACATTGTTGGAGGTCGAGGGGTGTGGTGTTGAGTGTGTGCAGATGAGAGTTGTTGCCCGGCTAGTCCCCTGCCTCCATGTTGGCCTTGGCTTACTGGCCATGCTGATTGATTTGTGCTTGTGTAGGTGTGATGGTAGTTAGTTGCTCAGGACACCTGACTGTGGTTCACAGTGTGAACGACATTTAGCTTTGTCATCACAGTGGTATTTTTCTTCAGCCCAGGGTCACCACATTGTGGGGGCCCTGGGGGTGGTGCTGTGGTGTGTCTGTGACTTGCTGTGTCAGTTGTTGTTCCTACGTGCCTGTGTGACATGTGTGTTTTGTGCTCCCTCTCACCTGTCAATGCCTGCTTGCCCACATAGGGGATTTGGATCCATGAGTTAGCTTAGTGTGGCAGTGTATGCACATCTGTATGATTGGTATTCAGCTCTCCTCATGTGTTGTGTTGTTGCCTGGGGACACTGGCACCCCCACCCCTCACCTGCTGTGTATGATGACAGTGTTGGTCTGCCTGTTTGTGTTTGTGCATCTGCACCACTGCATTGGCATATCTTGGGTGTGCCATTGGCTGTATGTTGTTTGGTGTGTTTCCCCTGCTGTCCCTGGGACTCCTAGGTCATCGGTCAGCACAGTGATCATGGTTTGTGTGTCCCATTGCTGCCATGGTATGGTATCTGTTCACCTCACATCTGCTGTCTCCACAGGGTATCTGCATTTGTGTGCCCATTGGTGCAAATATGTGGTTCTGCATTCTGATGGTCACTTCTGTCATTGTGTCATTGATGACTGTTGACGGTCTCAGCCCCCATGGGTGTTGTTTGTCTGCACATGGCCAAAGGAATGTTTCATTTGCACTGCAGTATTTGGCTCCCCCAATTTATGTTGCAATGGGACACATACACTACTTTGCCACAGATGAGTTTTTGGTTCTGTGACCAGGAATGATCCATGCAGTTTGGCAGTTGCAGCTCTTTCTTTGTTAACAATTACCTTTTGGTCACTGTGATGATGAGGGTGTAGACCCCATTGCCACAATGGTCAAAATGTGCTTCAGCTATGGACCCCACACTTACCTTTTGGTCACTGTGATGATGGGGGTTTAGACCCCATTGCCACAATGGTCAAAATGTGCTTCAGCTATGGACCCCACACTTACCTTTTGGTCACTGTGATGATGGGGGTTTAGACCCCATTGCCACAATGGTCAAAATGTGCTTCAGCTATGGACCCCACACTTGCCTTTTGGTCACTGTGATGATGGGGGTTTAGGCCCCATTGCCACAATGGTCATGGGCTGCTTGCATTGTGGGTGCCACACACATATATGTGTGGCACATGTGCTAGGGGGTCACATTGTATGTTCAATGTCATGTTCGGTGTTGTAGGCATTTGACACAGCCTGCTCACACGCTTGTCATGGTGGTGGGGGGATGTCTTAATCTTGCATTCCCTAGGTTGTGGTGTGCTTGTTGTGTCATGCATTGTCCATCCTATGAGTGGGGGTGGTAGTAGTGGTAGGCATCCTGCCCCCTGGCTAAGGGTGGTAGTAGTGGTAGGCATCCAGCCCCCTGGCTAAGGGTGGTAGTAGTGGTAGGCTTCCTGCCCCCTGGCTAAGGGTGGTAGTAGTGGTGGGCATCCTGCCCCCCTGGGTGAGGGTGGTAGTAGTGGTAGGCATCCTGCCCCCTGGCTAAGGGTGGTAGTAGTGGTAGGCATCCAGCCCCCTGGCTAAGGGTGGTAGTAGTGGTAGGCATCCAGCCCCCTGGCTAAGGGTGGTAGTAGTGGTAGGCATCCAGCCCCCTGGCTAAGGGTGGTAGTAGTGGTAGGCATCCTGCCCCCTGGCTAAGGGTGGTAGTAGTGGTGGGCATCGTGCCCCCTGGCTAAGGGTGGTAGTAGTGGTGGGCATCCTGCCCCCCTGGGTGAGGGTGGTAGTAGTGGTGGGCATCCTGCCCCCCTGGGTGAGGGTGGTAGTAGTGGTGGGCATCCTGCCCCCTGGCTAAGGGTGGTAGTAGTGGTGGGCATCCTGCCCCCCTGGGTGAGGGTGGTAGTAGTGGTGGGCATCCTGCCCCCCTGGGTGAGGGTGGTAGTAGTGGTGGGCATCCTGCCCCCTGGCTAAGGGTGGTAGTAGTGGTAGGCATCCTGCCCCCTGGCTAAGGGTGGTAGTAGTGGTGGGCATCCTGCCCCCCTGGGTGAGGGTGGTAGTAGTGGTGGGCATCCTGCCCCCTGGCTAAGGGTGGTAGTAGTGGTGGGCATCCTGCCCCCCTGGGTGAGGGTGGTAGTAGTGGTGGGCATCCTGCCCCCCTGGGTGAGGGTGGTAGTAGTGGTGGGCATCCTGCCCCCCTGGCTAAGGGTGGTAGTAGTGGTAGGCTTCCTGCCCCCTGGCTAAGGGTGGTAGTAGTGGTGGGCATCCTGCCCCCCTGGCTAAGGGTGGTAGTAGTGGTAGGCATCCTGCCCCCTGGCTAAGGGTGGTAGTAGTGGTAGGCATCCAGCCCCCTGGCTAAGGGTGGTAGTAGTGGTGGGCATCGTGCCCCCTGGCTAAGGGTGGTAGTAGTGGTGGGCATCCTGCCCCCCTGGGTGAGGGTGGTAGTAGTGGTAGGCATCCTGCCCCCTGGCTAAGGGTGGTAGTAGTGGTAGGCATCCAGCCCCCTGGCTAAGGGTGGTAGTAGTGGTAGGCATCCAGCCCCCTGGCTAAGGGTGGTAGTAGTGGTGGGCATCGTGCCCCCTGGCTAAGGGTGGTAGTAGTGGTGGGCATCCTGCCCCCCTGGGTGAGGGTGGTAGTAGTGGTGGGCATCCTGCCCCCCTGGGTGAGGGTGGTAGTAGTGGTGGGCATCCTGCCCCCTGGCTAAGGGTGGTAGTAGTGGTGGGCATCCTGCCCCCCTGGGTGAGGGTGGTAGTAGTGGTGGGCATCCTGCCCCCCTGGCTAAGGGTGGTAGTAGTGGTAGGCTTCCTGCCCCCTGGCTAAGGGTGGTAGTAGTGGTGGGCATCCTGCCCCCCTGGGTGAGGGTGGTAGTAGTGGTAGGCATCCTGCCCCCTGGCTAAGGGTGGTAGTAGTGGTAGGCATCCTGCCCCCTGGCTAAGGGTGGTAGTAGTGGTAGGCATCCAGCCCCCCTGGCTAAGGGTGGTAGTAGTGGTAGGCATCCAGCCCCCTGGCTAAGGGTGGTAGTAGTGGTAGGCATCCTGCCCCCTGGCTAAGGGTGGTAGTAGTGGTAGGCATCCAGCCCCCTGGCTAAGGGTGGTAGTAGTGGTGGGCATCCTGCCCCCGTGGGTGAGGGTGGTAGTAGTGGTGGGCATCCTGCCCCCCTGGGTGAGGGTGGTAGTAGTGGTGGGCATCCTGCCCCCTGGCTAAGGGTGGTAGTAGTGGTAGGCATCCTGCCCCCCTGGGTGAGGGTGGTAGTAGTGGTGGGCATCCTGCCCCCTGGCTAAGGGTGGTAGTAGTGGTAGGCATCCTGCCCCCCGTGGGTGAGGGTGGTAGTAGTGGTGGGCATACTGCCCCCCTGGGTGAGGGTGGTAGTAGTGGTGGGCATCCTGCCCCCTGGCTAAGGGTGGTAGTAGTGGTAGGCATCCTGCCCCCCTGGGTGAGGGTGGTAGTAGTGGTGGGCATCCTGCCCCCCTGGCTAAGGGTGGTAGTAGTGGTAGGCATCCTGCCCCCGTGGGTGAGGGTGGTAGTAGTGGTAGGCATCCTGCCCCCTGGCTAAGGGTGGTAGTAGTGGTAGGCATCCTGCCCCCTGGCTAAGGGTGGTAGTAGTGGTAGGCATCCTGCCCCCCGTGGGTGAGGGTGGTAGTAGTGGTGGGCATCCTGCCCCCCTGGGTGAGGGTGGTAGTAGTGGTGGGCATCCTGCCCCCTGGCTAAGGGTGGTAGTAGTGGTAGGCATCCTGCCCCCGTGGGTGAGGGTGGTAGTAGTGGTGGGCATCCTGCCCCCCTGGGTTGGGGTGGTGGCACGCATTCAGGCCCCTGTGTGCATATGTGGCATTGGTGATGGGCATCCCGCCCCT
This sequence comes from Calotriton arnoldi, assembly GCA_963921515.1. NCBI lineage: Eukaryota > Metazoa > Chordata > Amphibia > Caudata > Salamandridae > Calotriton > Calotriton arnoldi. Next base: position 6,387 of record CAWUFW010028535.1, on the reverse strand, counting down.
ATGGTGCTGCTGTTGCTGGTGTAAGTATATTCAGATTCCCAGTGTATGTGTGTGATGTGTCGTGTACGTGTTGTATGTGTTTTGTGGTTGGTGTCTGACTTACCTTCTGCGCCGTACGCGTCCGTGCCTGTTCCGGTAGTAGATGTAGAATATTGGTATGATCGGGACGAAGGGATTCATGGTTGGTTCGTGTCGTTCGTCCTTCTCGTTGCTTCGCGTCGTCCTCGTCGCTTGGCTTCGTCCTCGTCGCCTCGCTTCGTCCTCGTCGCTTCGCGTCGTCCTCGTCTGTGCTGTGTTCGTCTCGTAGCCGTGGATCGTGTTGTGGCGCGATTCGGAGCTTATGTGCGCCTCTCCCGGATGCTTTGACGTGCCGTGCGTAGCGACGGGTTCGGCGCGTACGGAAAGCGCATCGTACTTGTCCGGCCGGACGGGGCTGCATTTTCCCTTCCGTGCGACTCGATTCGGCGTTTCCGGATTCGCCTCGGTCGGAGAACAGGACCTGGTTTGGGTGAGTACGGCTCGGCCGGAATTTTTGCTGTTGTGCGCATCGTACTTGCTCGTTCGGTGTGCTGTACGGATCGGTCGGGAAACTGGCTTTCGCATGGCTTTTTTCCCGACCGAATAGTATTGGGTGCGCCTCCGACCGAGATCGGAATCGGCCCCATGGTCTGTACTGCCAATAATCTGATCCTATTTGACACTTATCCTTCTTTTCCTTTAAAATTCACTCAAAGAAACACTGTTGATCAAAAAGAATTAGCACCTTCAGCTCACATCCTTTATACATTGCACCTGTTTATAATTAACTTATTCCATATGTAAATTCATATCCACGACATTGCACGTTTCATATACAGTACAACAAGAAAATATTAGACTTTCTATTTACAAGATCACAGAGTTTGCAACCACCATTTTATTTGTGTATTTCAGTGTCTTAAACCCCTTTTTTATTATTCTAAAAGACTTTTTGAATTGCAAAATGAGCTTTGCAACTCATTCCAAATCATAATAAGATGGGATATGAAATGTGTGCTCCCTCCTTTCTGCAAATCTCAATGAGATGCATGAAAGGTTATGACCCCAATTGAATTGTGGTTTCAAGTTATTGTTAAGTTGGCATCATCTTTTCGGAGGTGGTAACTGATTCACAAAGGGGAAGCTTTTCTTGTTGAACAGCTCCCCTTTGAGAATTGTGTCAGATGGCCTCGAGGAAAGAGGTGGTGCCCCAGGGGACCACTGCAAGCACCCATCAGTGTATTCCCAGATACAATACCAGCTCCTTCAAGAAACTCAAACAGCTTCAAAACAAAATGTTTCCCGTTTGTGATCGAGAACATAGTGTTTGTTGTCTGCTGCTCTAGCAGGCCACTATCCCTGCGTTTCTAGCCAATCACAAACCGGGACTTGCCAAATTAATGTTCAATAGACTCATCGTCTGTCAACCCCTGCAACAACCCATTTTGCAACATGACCTATTAGTACATGTCATGTCACAAATAATCAGTGCACTATTTGCATCTTTTGTTTGTGGACTACCTTTTCACACGTCAGTCCCATAGTTCTCTTTCTTTTCATGAGCTCATTTTCCAGTAAATATGAATTTTATAAATCCTGATTCTAATGTAACTTTATATGAAGGTGGTGAATGTTCCTGCCTGATGCGTGTCTAATATAAAACCAGACGTGAAATATGAATGCAGTATACATTACCTACCTAAAATAGGTTTCTGTTTTCCCAAGTGAAGTCATAATGCTGATGAAATGAAAAAGCAGAAAACAAGATGTAAGCATTAATTTCCCTGTTTATAATTAGAACAACGTGTTTGGTTGATAGACAAAAAATAGGGCAAATGCAAGGACACTCTCCGATGCTTCAATAATACCCGTTCACACAGCCACAGAGAAATCATGTAGTGCTGTTTATGATGGTTTTGTGCGCCTGTCCCAAAGTACTCCAGGTACCACCGTAGATCACTCCCTAGAGCTTAAGATATTACTTTTTTTTAATAAAGAGTTACCGGACTAATTCCCACAATCCACTTATCAATACTAGGCTGTTTTTCAATTTTTTCAAGATAAACTGATTAAATAAGCAAATAAGATGTCTTTTTTTACCTTTTGTGGGCGAATAATATGTTGCTACTACATAAATCTGCTATTCCAAATTTAACTTAAATTACACACATTTAAATTAAACCATACACATCGCCCTTGATGGTCCTTCCCGTGGAGAGAATATTAATTTTTAAACTTTGTCTAAATAACATGGTAATTATGTGTGGCTGATGCCAAAGAGAACAAGCAATGGCAAAGCCAATAGGTCTCGCCTATACGAGAGCTATTGGCTTTGGAAAAGTGTTTTAGCCATGTTGTACACCAGTGTGGCTGCTGTTCAGCATGGCTTAGTGTTAGTGGTGTGAGGTGGAGTAGATTGGAGTGGAGTTGATTGGAGTAGCGTGGAGTGAGGTAGGTTGGTTTAGAGTAGAGTAGAATAGCTTGGAGTGGGGTTTATTGAGGTAGCATGGAGAGGGGTACATTGGTTTAGAGTCTAGTGGGGTAGATTGCAGTAGTCTGAAGTTGGGTAGATTGGTTTAGAGTGTAGTGGGGTAGAATGGGGTAGATTTGAGTGGGGTATATTGGGGTAGAGAGAGTAGACTGGAGTGGAGTAGATTGTGGTGGAGCAGATTGGAGTGGGGTAGATTTAATTGGGTTGGATTGGGGCACACTGGGGTGGAGTGGGGTACACTGGAGTGGAGTGCTGTAGATTTTTGTGGCATGGGGTAGATTGGAAGGGAGTGGGGTGGGCTAGATTGGAGTGCAATGAGATGGGTAAATTGGAGTGGGGTAGATCTAGGTGGATTGGAGTGGATAAGAGTGTGGTAGATAGGAATGGGGTAGCTCAATCGGTGTAGATTGGGGTAGAGTGGAGTGAGGTATATTGGGGTGGATTGGAGTGGAGTGGCGTGGAGTAGATTGGAGAGGAGTGGAATGGAGTGAGGTGGACTGGGGTAGAGTGGAGCGAGGTAGAGTGGAGTGGAGTGGGGCAGATTGGAGTGGAGTTGGGGACATAGGGGTACAGTGGAGTGGGGTAGATTGCGACTGATTGAATTGGGGTAGATTGGAGTGGGGTAGATTGGAGTGGAGTGGTGTAGATTGTGTGGATGAGAGTAGGGTAGATTGGAATGGAGTGGGGTAGACTGCAGTGGGATAGATGGGAGTGGGGTAGTTTGAAGTGGGGTACATTGGAGTGGAGTAGGGTAGACTGGAGTAGATGGGTAGAATTGGAATGGGGTTGGGTAGATTGGAATGGGGTAGTGTGGGACAGAGTGGGGTAGAGTGGAGTAGATAGGAGTGGAGTAGATTGGGCTAAACTGGAGTGGGGTAGATTGGAGTGGGATAGATTGGGGTAGAGTGGAGTGTGGTAGCTTGGGCTAGAGTGGAGTGGGTTAGATTGGAGTGGAGTAGAGTGGGGTAGATTGGGTGCATTGGAGTAGGGTAGAGTGGCGTAGAGTAGATGGGGTGGAGCGGTGTAGATTGGAGTGGAGGGGAGTTGAATAGAGTGGAGTGGAGGTTGGATTGGGCTAGATTGGAGCGGACTAGAGTGGGGTAGATTGGGTGGATTTGAGTGGGGTAGATTAGAGTGGAGTGGGGGACATAGGGGTACACTGGAGTGGGGTAGATTGTGGTAGATTGGAGTGGGGTAGATTGCAGCAGATTGGAGTGTGGTAGATTGGAGTGGAGGGGTAGATTAGAGTGGAGTGGTATACATTGGAGTGGAGTATATTGGGTGTATTAGGGTATGGTACATTGGAATTGAGTGGGGTAGATTGAGGTAGATTGGTATGAGATGAATTGGAGTGGGGCAATTTGGAGTGTGGTAGATTGGAGTGGAGTGGGGTAGAGTGGCATGGGGTAGAATGTAGAGGGATGGGTTAGATTAAATGGAGTGGGGTAGATTGGAGTGGATTGAGGTAGGTTGGAGTGGAATGGGGTAGATTGGGTTGGGGTAGATTGGAGTGGGGTAGAATGGAGTGAAGTAGATAAGAGTGGAGTGGGGTAAGTAGTGCAGAGTGGAGGGGCGCAGAGTGAAGGGGCATGGAGTGGAGTGGAATAGCATGGAGTGGCATGGCATAGAGTGGAAGGGCATAGAGTGGAGCAGTGTTGTAGAGTGAAGTGGTATAGAGTGTTGGAGAGTGGAGTAGTATAAAGTGGAGTAGCATAGTGTGGAATATGCATGGTGTGGTAGCACAATGCCATTACAAACAACACATTTCCAATTGAAATGACCATTACATTTGCACAGACATACAGTTTTACTACCCACAAGCGATTATGTTTGGAAATGTCATCACCGAGGGCCACATGTATCAAAAAAGCATTTTGTGATTACCAAATAGCGATTTGAATCGCTATTTGGTAATCGCAAAATGCTATGTATATAAGGAATCGCCAAAGATTTAGCAATTCCTTAATATTACCTAATAGTGAATCACTAAATAGCTCATCGCTTTTAGGTAATACTACTCCATGCGTTCCTATGGGCCCAAAGGCCCATAGGTGCAAATAGTTTTGCATTAGATAATTTGCGATTACCTAATGGGTAATTGCAAATTAGGTAATGCAAAGCCAAGGATGTCCCGAGGCCTATGGCTCCCCGGAAGCACCCAAAATGAATTTTTTGTGCATTTCCTATAATTTGCACATGGTAACCATCGACTTGGAGTCAATGGTAATTGCATTTTCCTAAATGCACAGTTTACATTAAGAAAATGCTTGGTACATGTGCTAAGGGAATCACAAATTGCAATTCCCTATTTGTAGTCACAATTTTAAGTAATCAGTATTTTTGCGATTACCTAAAATTGCGACTACAAAGCCTTTCATACACATTGAAAGGCAATTTTGCATTCGCAAATGGCCAAATTTAGCAATTCGCACCGTTTGTAAGTGCAAAATTGTTTCATACATCTGGCCCGTAGTGTAGTGATGTGTTTTGATCGTGTTAAAATATTTGTCCACCACACTTCAGAATTACAAAAAAAATGTGCTGTATTTCTACTTTTCTCTTTTTTCTTAACATGTGTTTATTATGATCAGTACATGAGGCAAGGCACAAGAAAAACAGTAGAGTTGCAGTTTGTAGTACATAAAAGTTTCCAGTTCTAATACAGAACCAAGGCGGTAATTGTAGACAGTATCCAAGCCCAGGAAATTAACATTGTATGTTAATATAATAAAACAACAATAGTACATCAATGAAAAACTAGAAGCAGCAGTGAGCAGATACAGGAACAAGCTTCCTTTGACAGGAGTTCTCTCCCTCCAATGCTCCAACACTATTGTGGGCTGGGGTAACTGGGAAAATGAGCAGTAAAGTGGGGGAAGAATCCCTCTCCGGTGTTGGGGACAAGAGGTGAGGGACCACCAATCACCGCATCTACCTCAAAGCCGTGATCAGCACTGAATCCTCACTCACCCATGAACATTCACTTGTCCAAACCCTTCTGAAGAGGCCTCCATCTAATCTTCTACCGGGGGTGCGCTCAGTGTCCAAGCCATGGGAGGCAGCCAGAGCGCCGTCAGCGGGCAAGTCCACCGCTGCCAAACTATCCAACACAGCTGCCCACCTTTCTAAATCATGTTCCACATGTTCATCGGTGCGCACCACCCACAACCTCCTCTCCTTTGCTACGCCCCATTCCTGCATGTCCAGTATCCATTTCTGTGCCTCCAGTGCAAGGGGCTGCCTCCAGTGGATGGCCACCCAACGTTTAGCAAGCACCAGGCCCAGGAGAGCAAACCGATAACTCATATCAGCATAGTTCATTTATGTTGTGTCCTATAAAAAATAACATCCTACAGCCTGTCCTCTCACATGGGCACTACGCAAGATGGATTGTCACAAAAATTCTCTTGCTTTGAATTCAGCAAAAGAAAAGCAAACACCAAGCTCGCTCAGAAGACAAAGCCTGACTTATGACCTCTGTCTTTAAATGCACAGCAAATATGACAAGATAAGAACAAGATTTACAGCTAGTGAGTACTAGGAAGGATACAGTAAACAAGGGATGCTCACAGAAGGGACGAAGTCAAGCTAGTCAGACTAAAACAAATAAAGCCAGCAAAAAGAAAACGATGTGAGTTACAAAGTCAATAGTAAGCAATGGGTGGAATGCATTCTCAGGCAAGCTTTCAGAATGCCCACAAGACGTTGTAAGGACAAAAAACTAAAAATACCGATCTATCCTTTTCCAGTGGAGTTTCTTTTGTGCCAACAGTTTTAAATGGATTTTGTGAGTCAGAGCGGTAGTCTTATTTCAATGTTTTACCCAAAAGGTAACAGCTCTGCTTTTCTGTGTATTGTTTTTTTTTGTTTTTTTTTAA
>CAWUFW010028534.1:0-21481 GCA_963921515.1 Calotriton arnoldi | reverse complement strand
CATGGGTAGGGGTGGTGGTGGTGGTGGGCATCCAGCCCCCCCCTGGGTAGGGGTGGTAGTAGTGACAGACATCCATCCCCATGGGTGGGGGTGGTAGTGGTGGTGGGCCATCTAGCACCCCCTGGGTATTGGTGGTAGTAGTGACAGAGGCATCCAGCCCCCATGGGTAGGGGTGGTAGTAGTGATAGGCATCCAGCCCCCCATGGGTAGGGTGACGGTGGTAGTCTCAGGACTTTCAGATAGTTTTGTGAGGTTTCACCTGATTTAACAAACTATCTCTTCATTCTGCATATGATCGTTCAATTATTCTGGGTAGCTCAGTTTGATGTTCTGTAACATCGAATTCCCATGTCGTTCGCGGATCGCCACTGCTGCTGCCTCCCCTTTAATATTAGATAATATTATTGTTGAAGCCTGGTCGAAATTTTTCAGTAATTTCATACCTAAATTCCAGAGCAGGCTCTGCCCCGTATTCGTTTTGAATTTGTTTCAGGACATCTGGTATTACCGCAATTGATGGAATACCATGTGTTTAGTATTAGATAACCCAGCAAAGACTGAGCCCCAAGTGCTACAGTCTTCCAGTTGTGGTGTGATCCCCATTGGTAAACTGATTGTTAGTATTCTGTTTCTCATACGGGCTATGCTTCGATTTGAGTAATTTTTTGAGATATCCAGAATGGGATTTGCTCACGTTTTGTGGGCATTTTACCCATGTTCATTATAGAGTCTGTGAATGTAATTTTTAAGTGTATTCCTCTGTTGGGAGTTTGATTTGGAATGGTTAATGGTGGTTGGACTGCGAAAGTCCGCATGACATATTGGACAATTGTCTGTAAATTTTTAATAACTCTGTGAGTTGAATAAGTAGTGCTCATCTGACATTATCAGTTCAGGATGAGGTATTAGCAACGGCTAGAATCGTACATGTTGCTCCTGGTCTACCTAGTGGACCGAGCCTGGTAATGTTTCAGTGATGTTTTAGGGCGCCTTTAAACCAGAACTGATGCTCCTGGTATGTTAATTACTTCAATATCCTTGAAAGGAATATATTCACCACAATTAGATCTCATCTTCTTTGTAGAAGTGAAACGTGTGTTACTGGATTTGATTCAGGAAATATTACCCATGAATATAATACCTCTGTCTGAAAGGGATTAAGTGACTCTATCAAGAAAACTACTCTCTCCCACGCCTCTTGGTGGTAGGCCGTGTTTTATGAGTTTAGAGTGATGGCTCTTCTTAAGTTTGGAGGGATGTTTATGACACCCTCCTCGGTTTCAATTAAACCTGTAATGTTAAAAGCTGTTGCTAGGGCTGGATCAGCCACAGCTCCACCGTTCCGGTGGCATCGTCCCAGTGTATGGACATTTGTTTTTTGAAAAATGTAGAACAAGTTTCAAAACAAAGATAAGGTGCACAATATTTTGGAACACTGTATCCTTCAACGTTGAGCAAACCAAACAGCTCATATATAGGGTGTTTCCTATGTAGCCGTGGTGGATACTTAGCCTGCCTTTCCCCTCCAGATCTTTTGGAGTATATGGGTAAGGGTCTCTGAAGAAAGAAACACGGCTGAGTTACTCAGTATCTAACGTTAAATTACCGCCTTACCAAACCGTTGGGCGCCATGTGAGTGTAGCTCCTACTCCCTAATAGGCTCTCTTTTTAGCATTGGAATAATATACCCTATAGGCTTGACATAGGACTGAGGGAATTCGTGCTCCTAACACGAGTATATTAAACTTAATTACTTGTGCCAGCTAGCTCCAGAGGCCACTAGAAACTCCTTGACAAACAAGAGAGGCCAGTTTCTGGCAGCCCGCAAAACATGACCACTTTGTTTCCCTTTAGAATCAGAACGTGTCCCAAGTCGTGGAAACAATAGATAACACGTTCCACTCAGCTCAATCGTGCATGCTTAGTTTTCCTCAAAGTTACACAGAAAGAATAGATGGGCGTTTCAATAAAAGGTTTATTGAACAGTCTTGTTTCTTGTGTAAGTAATATGTGCTGTTACGATCACAAGACAGTATGCAAGATAAATAATGTACAGTGTAAGCAGTAGAAATAAATAATACTGCGCTAGCATGATCTTTAGTAGATATTGACCCATAAATAACATATTAAAAATGCGAGTACTCATACGATGCGTTTCTAAGCTAGTTCTACCCCAATGTACCTAACCTAACCTAGGTGTAGGGAGGAGGTATGAAGTAGGTGGGTATTCCTGCTATGGTATACTAAGAGTATGTTATGCCTAGTATGCAGAGTCCCTCTATAGGTTCTAGTGTCTTCTTAAGAATGAGAGGTGGGAATCTCTTGCCAGACTCGAACTCCAACACCCCGCAAGGGAAGTCAGATCACTGGAAGCTTGACTCTCTGCGTGCAGGGATGACAGCGTCTTCTCAGTCATCAGGCCAGGAAACGGGCTCCTCTGAAGTCGAGTCCTCTGGTTTACAGGGCTAGGGGAAGGTATATTTATACCTGAGAGGTACCTCACAATGTTAGCATTGACGTGAATCGGACAGCGGAAGACGTCATGAATGAACCCCCTAAGGTATAACGGTTCATGCATAATAGATGAGTCCTTGAAGAAATCAATAGTCCTGTGCTAGGGAAACTCCCGAAGCCTAAGGGTCTGTTCTTCAAGAACTCGTTGTGACGTTAGGGTGGACGGATGTCGGAGACCATGCCTGTATTTGGAGTGCCCGGACAATGCCTAAATAAGGACTGGGATTTTATGCCTATGTAAGGGCAGGGCGAATTGTGCATATATAAGGACATGATACAGGAAAGCCTATATACAGACATCTAGGTGGAATACAACAATGCCATTCAGTTTGGACCCAGCCACATGCAGTCAGTCTTGACCCTGTGCCTCATGGGAACAGTCCAGCCCGAACTGCCAAGCCAGGTCCTCCTGGACTGGAAACAAGCATCCTAGGACCGGTTTGAGGGTTTCACCTCTTCAGCCCAGGCTGAAGGGGTGGCCCAGCCAGTCTAAAACAACATTTCCAGTCAGGAGGGTATTACGTGAATAATTTACATGAGCAAAGTCAAGACTTGTTGCATATGTGAGTCCAAACTGGAAAATGACATTGTTCCACTAGGATATTCTGTATATAGGTTTTCACATCAAAATATCATATATATACTTGTTAAACCTACTTGATCTGTCCTTCGACCTCCACTGCATCACTGCTTATGAAAAGACTGAACCCTTGACTTCAGGGAATTTCAACACAGAATATTAATTTCTTCAAGGACTCTCAATGAACACAGAATTCATTCATGAAAGATCTTCACTAATCAGGCTCAAATGCTAACATTGGTCCTCTCCTAACCCTTAACAAACTAGAACTCGGCAGAAACCCGGGCTTCAACTATTTTATGAAAAACAGCTGTCATCACGCAGAAAGTAGAAAACTCCCGAACTCACTAGCAGTGTGGTCCCGAGCTCCACCTCTCATTCTTAAGTATGGAAAATGTAGCATACTGAGCATAACATACTCTTAATACTACCATGAAGTAAAATATACCTGCCTCCCTACACTTAGGTTAGGTTAGGTAGAACTGGCAAGGCATCGTATGAGTACTCGCGTATATGTATTTAACAAATGTTTAAAGATGTAAGCGCAGTATTATTTGAGCTTCTACTGCTACACTGCCACGTAACATCTTGCATATATCTGTGATAAATGCAACTGCAAAACAAAGACTGTTCAATAAACTAACATTGAAAGCATTACATCTCTTTCTGTGTAACTGAGGAAAATAAGCATGCCGATTGAGCTGAGTGAAAGGTATCTATTGTTTCCACGACTCTGGATACTTGTCTATTCTAAGGAAACAAAGTGTCTGACTTTGCCAGCCTCCTGCTAAGGAAACAACTCTAGCTGTAATTAATTTGTATACTCGACAGAAACCACCCGACCTCAATCTGGCCAAGCCTATAAGTATATTATTGTCTTGAAACTTCAAGAGGCCACATGGCTTGAAAGACGTGAACTTGGGCCCCTGAGTGGCACTCAGCCGTGCTTTTCTCTCAGGACCCCTGCCCATGCTCCAGAGGCGTGGGCTGCTGTTACATGGAGCATATGGTGTTTGGTTTGCTCAGATGTTCAAGTATTAACCTACTGTTTCATGGCTCTGTCCCTGTCCAGCCCACGGGACGATGCCATGATGGAGCTGTGGCTGATCAGCCCACAACACGTGGGACAGTGAACCGGGAGGTGTCATGGCTGCATCAAACTTGGAGAGTCTAAGGCATCATGAAACCTTGACCTACCACCAGGAGGCAGTTTAGATTGACAGAGCGCAGATCTGAACAGGTATTCGTGGGTGGCCTGGATCAAATCCATGACACACCTTAAATGCTACAGAAACCCGGAGGAACCAGGGATGACCCAATTCCACTAACATACCAGGGCATCAGCTCTGGTTCATCTATCACTGGTGACCGGTCCACTAGACAGACCGGGAACAACATGTACGTTCCACAACGATACTGGCGGATGGTAATTCTCATTCAGCTCACCAGAGTTAATAAAGACACAGTGAAGGTCCAAACAGCTCATGGAACTATCCATAAACAGAGGAACCACTTAAAAACCATACACAGATATAAACTGATCATCGAGTAAAATGCCCACAAAAACGACGAAATCCCCCTACCAGATTATCAAAGAATACCAGAATCAACCATGAAGCAAAGGGCAATCCGGTACCAATGGAATCACACAACTGGAAGACTGTAGCGCTGGGGCTCAGTCTTGCTGCCATCAAATACTAAGGCACGTGTTCAATCAATTCTTGATACAGATGTCCTGAACAAATTCAAAAACTGAAATGCGAGGCACTCCTGGGTAGATGAAGTACTGAAATTTGGGCCGAATATAGTAATAATGATATCACAATATTAAAGGGGCGGCGGCAATGGCGATCATAAGCGATGAAGGTGATGTTGCAAGCAATCAACTGAACTTGCAAATGAGCGATCATGAAATGGCGTTGGAAGACCAGTGAACAAAACTGAAAGTCCTGAAATCTGCCTGCACCCACCCATGGGGGCTGGATGCCACCCCTACCTGGAGCAGATTCTACAACCTGCCACTACCACCTATGGGGATGGATAATCTGTCTACCGAGCTGGGTCACCTACCACCTACAATGAAACAACCACTGCCACTTGTTCTGGTCTGGATATCACCCCCCATGGGGGCTGGATACCTTCTACCCTTACCACCTGTCCTCACCTGCCCCTGCACATGAGCTGGATGCCTGTCTCTACCCTTTGGGGGCTTCTACCCCCCCATGGGAGGCTGTTCAGGTCACCTACTGCCACCTTGCAGCCTGTCTACCCCTGCCCCATGGGGGGCTGGATGCTGTCTACCTGCCCTGCTTGATGCCTACCTGCCACCACCCCTGCCCATGGGGAGCTGGATGCCTGTCACTACTACCACCCCTGCCCAGGGGGGCTGGATTGCTCTGCTTCACCACCACCACCTGTCCACCACTTGCAGGGGCTGGATGCCTGTTCACTACCACCACCCTGCCCAGGGGGCTGGGTGCTACTGGGGCTGCTGCTGCCACCTGCCCATGCCCATGGGGGGCTGAACTGTCACTACTACCCCTACCCCAGGCTAGTGCCTACCCACCCCTACCCCTGCCGCTCAGGGCTGGATGCCTGTCACTAGCCACCACCTCTGCTCCAGGGGTGTCTGGATTGCCTGCTGGGCCTCTACTACCACCCCACGCATGGGGACTGAATGCCTGTCACTACTCACTTCCGCCCCTGCCCATGGGGGAGCTGGGCGCTTGCTCACTCACCACCACCCTACCCATGGGGGCTGGATGTCTACTACCACTAGCCAATCTCTACCCATGGGGGCTGGATGCCTGTCACCGCCACCAACTCCATGGCCGCAGGTGGGGGCTGGACTGCCTGCCCCATGGGCCACGTACACTCTCTACTACCCCTGGGGAGCTGGTGCCTACCACTACCCCTACCCATGGGTGGCTGGCTGCCTTGCCCCCACTGCCATGTGCGCCCACACTACCCATGGGGGCTGGATGCCTGTCACTACTACCACCCCCACCCAGGGGGCTGGATGCCTATCACTACTACCACCCCTACCCATGGGGGCTGGATGCCTGTCACTACTACCACCCCTACCCATGGGGGCTGGATGCCTATCACTACTACCACCCCTACCCATGGGGGCTGGATGCCTGTCACTACTCACCACCCCTACCCATGGGGGCTGGATGCCTGTCACTACTACCACCCCTACCCATGGGGGCTGGATGCCTCGTCACTACTACCACCCCTACCCAGTGGGGCTGGATGCCTGTCACTACTACCACCCCTACCCATGGGGGCTGGATGCTGTCACTACTACCACCCCTACCCATGGGGGGCTGGATGCCTGTCACCTACCACCACCCCTACCCATGGGGGCTGGATGCCTGTCACTACTACCACCCCTACCCATGGGGGGCTGGATGCCTGTCACTACTACCACCCCCACCCATGGGGGCTGGATGCCTGTCACTACTACCACCCCTACCCATGGGGGCTGGATGCCTGTCACTACTACTCACCCCTACCCATGGGGGCTGGATGCCTGTCACTACTACCACCCCTACCCATGGGGGCTGGATGCCTGTCACCACCACCACCCCTACCCATGGGGGCTGGATGCCTATCACTACTCACCACCCCTACCCATGGGGGCTGGATGCCTGTCACTACTACCACCCCTACCCATGGGGCTGGATGCCTACCACCACTACCACCCCTACCCATGGGGGGCTGGATGCCCACCACTACTACCACCCCTACCCATGGGGGCTGGATGCCTATCACCACTACCACCCCCACCCATGGGGCTGGATGCCTATCACTACTACCACCCCTACCCATGGGGGCTGGATGCTCTGTCACTACTACCACCCCTACCCAGGGGGCTGGATGCCTGTCACCACTACCACCCCTACCCATGGGGGCTGGATGCCATGTCACTACTACCACCTCTACCCATGGGGGCTGGATGCCTGTCACTACTCACCACCCCTACCCATGGGGGCTGGATGCCTATCACTCACTACCACCCCTACCCATGGGGGCTGGATGCCTGTCACTACTACCCACCCTCTACCCAGGGGGGCTGGATGCCTCATCACTACTACCACCCCTACCCATGGGGGCTGGATGCCTGTCACTACTACCACCCCTACCCATGGGGGCTGGATGCCTGTCACTACTACCACCCCTACCCAGGGGGCTGGATGCACTACTACCACTACCACCCCTACCCATGGGGGGCTGGATGCCTGTCACTACTACCACCCCTACCCATGGGGGCTGGATGCCTGTCACTACCACCACCCCTACCCAGGGGGCTGGATGCCTACCACCACTACCACCCCTACCCATGGGGGCTGGATGCCTACTCACTACTACCACCCCTACCCATGGGGGCTGGATGCCTATCACTACTACCACCCCTACCCATGGGGGCTGGATGCCTACCACTACTACCACCCCTACCCATGGGGGGCTGGATGCCTGTCACTACCTACCACCCCTACCCATGGGGGCTGGATGCCTACCACTACTACCACCCCCACCCATGGGGGCTGGATGCCTGTCACTACTACCACCCCTACCCATGGGGGCTGGATGCCTGTCACTACTACCACCCCTACCCATGGGGGCTGGATGCCTACCACTACCACCACCCCTACCCATGGGGGCTGGATGCCTGTCACTACTACCACCCCTACCCATGGGGGCTGGATGCCTGTCACTACTACTCACCCCTACCCATGGGGGCTGATGCCTATCACCACTACCACCCCTACCCATGGGGGGCTGGATGCCTGTCACTACTACCACCCCTACCCATGGGGGCTGGATGCCTGTCACCACTACCACCCTACCCAGGGGGCTGGATGCCTATCACTACTACTCACCCCTACCCATGGGGGCTGGATGCCTGTCACTACTACCACCCCTACCCAGAGGGGCTGGATGCCTACCACCACCACCACCCCCACCCATGGGGCTGGATGCCTGCTCACCACTACCACCCCTACCCATGGGGGCTGGATGCCTGTCACTACTACCACCCCCACCCATGGGGGCTGGATGCCTGTCACTACTACCACCCCTACCCATGGGGGGCTGGATGCCTATCACTACTACCACCCCTACCCATGGGGGCTGGATGCTCTGTCACTACTACCACCCCTACCCATGGGGCTGGATGCCTATCACCACTACCACCCCTACCCATGGGGGCTGGATGCCTGTCACTACTACCACCCCCACCCATGGGGGCTGGATGCCTGTCACTACTACTCACCCCTACCCAGGGGGCTGGATGCTCAGTCACTACCACCACCCCTACCCATGGGGGCTGGATGCCTATCACTACTACCACCCCTACCCATGGGGGCTGGATGCCTATCACCACTACCACCCCTACCCATGGGGGCTGGATGCCTGTCACTACTACCACCCCTACACCATGGGGGGCTGGATGCCTGTCACTACTACCACCCCTACCCATGGGGGGCTGGATGCTACCACTACCACCACCCCTACCCATGGGGGGCTGGATGCCTGTCACTACCACCACCCCACCCATGGGGGCTGGATGCCTGTCACTACTACCACCCCTACCCATGGGGGCTGGATGCTCACCACCACTACCACCCCTACCCATGGGGGCTGGATGCCTGTCACTACCACCACCCCTACCCATGGGGGCTGGATGCCTGTCACTACTACCACCCCTACCCATGGGGGCTGGATGCTCTACCACTACCACCACCCCTACCCATGGGGGCTGGATGCCTACTCACCACTACCACCCCTACCCATGGGGGGCTGGATGCCTGTCACTACTACCACCCCTACCCATGGGGGCTGGATGCCTGTCACTACTACTCACCCCTACCCAGGGGGGCTGGATGCCTATCACTACTACCACCCCTACCCATGGGGCTGGATGCCCATCACTACTACCACCCCTACCCATGGGGGCTGGATGCCTGTCACTACTACCACCCCTACCCATGGGGGGCTGGATGCCTATCACTACTACCACCCCTACCCATGGGGGCTGGATGCCTGTCACTATCACCACCCCTACCCATGGGGGCTGGATGCCTGTCACTACTACCACCCCTACCCATGGGGGCTGGATGCCTGTCACTACTACCACCCCTACCCAGGGGGGCTGGATGCCTGTCACTACTCACCACCCCCACCATGGGGGGCTGGATGCCTATCACTACTACCACCCCTACCCATGGGGGCTGGATGCCTGTCACTACTACCACCCCTACCCAGGGGGGCTGGATGCCCATCACTACTACCACCCCTACCCATGGGGGGCTGGATGCCCGTCACTACTACCACCCCCTACCCATGGGGGCTGGATGCCTGTCACTACCACCACCTCACCCAGGGGGCTGGATGCCTCACTACCACCCCCACCATGGGGGCTGGATGCCTGTCACTACTACCACCCCTACCCATGGGGGCTGGATGCCTGTCACTCACTACCACCCCTACCCAGGGGGCTGGATGCCTGTCACTACTACCACCCCTACCCATGGGGCTGGATGCCTGTCACTACTACCACCCCTACCCATGGGGGCTGGATGCCTGTCACCACTACCACCCCTACCCATGGGGGGCTGGATGCCTGTCACTACTACCACCCCTACCCATGGGGGCTGGATGCCTCGTCACTACTACCACCCCTACCCATGGGGGCTGGATGCCTGTCACTACTACCACCCCTACCCATGGGGGGCTGGATGCTCTGTCACTACTACCACCCCTACCCATGGGGGCTGGATGCCTATCACTACCACCACCCCTACCCATGGGGGCTGGATGCCTGTCACTACTACCACCCCTACCCAGGGGGGCTGGATGCCTCATCACTACTACCACCCCTACCCATGGGGGCTGGATGCCTGTCACTACTACCACCCCACCCATGGGGCTGGATGCCTGTCACTACCACCACCCCTACCCAGGGGGCTGGATGCCTACTCACCACTACCACCCTACCCATGGGGGCTGGATGCCTATCACTACTTACCTACACCCCTACCCATGGGGGCTGGATGCCTGTCACTACTACCACCCCTACCCATGGGGGCTGGATGCCTGTCACTACCACCACCCCTACCCATGGGGGCTGGATGCTCATGTCACTACTACCCACCCCTACCCATGGGGGCTGGATGCTCTGTCACTACTACTCACCCCTACCCATGGGGGCTGGATGCCTGTCACTACTCACCACCCCTACCCATGGGGGCTGGATGCCTGACTACCACCTACCACCCCTACCCATGGGGGGCTGGATGCCTCACCACTACCACCCCCACCCATGGGGGCTGATGCCTGTCACTACTACCACCCCTACCCATGGGGGCTGGATGCCTATCACTACTACCACCCCTACCCATGGGGGCTGGATGCCTGTCACTACTCACCACCCCTACCCAGGGGGGCTGGATGCCTACTCACTACTACCACCCCTACCCATGGGGGCTGGATGCCTGTCACTACTACCACCCCTACCCATGGGGGCTGGATGCCCATCACTACCACCACCCCTACCCATGGGGGCTGGATGCTCTACCACTACTACCACCCCTACCCATGGGGGCTGGATGCCTGTCACTACTACCACCCCTACCCAGGGGGCTGGATGCCTGTCACCACTACCACCCCTACCCATGGGGGCTGGATGCCTGTCACTACTACCACCCCTACCCATGGGGGCTGGATGCCTGTCACTACTACCACCCCTACCCAGGGGGCTGGATGCCTACCACCACTACCACCCCTACCCATGGGGGCTGGATGCCTGTCACTACTACCACCCCTACCCATGGGGGGCTGGATGCCTGTCACTACTCACCACCCCTACCCAGGGGGGCTGGATGCCCACCACCACCTACCACCCCTACCCATGGGGGCTGGATGCCTGTCACTACTACCACCCCTACCCAGGGGGCTGGATGCCTGTCACTACTACCACCCCTACCCAGGGGGGCTGGATGCCTTCACTACCACTACCACCCCTACCCATGGGGGGCTGGATGCCTATCACTACTACCACCCCTACCCATGGGGGCTGGATGCCTCATCACTGCCACCACCCCTACCCATGGGGGCTGGATGCCTGTCACTACTACCACCCCTACCCATGGGGGCTGGATGCCTGTCACTACTACCACCCCTACCCATGGGGCTGGATGCCTGCCACTACTACCACCCCTACCCATGGGGGCTGGATGCCTATCACCACTACCACCCTACCCATGGGGGGCTGGATGCCTATCACTACTACCACCCCTACCCATGGGGGCTGGATGCCTACCACTACTACCACCCCTACCCATGGGGGCTGATGCCTGTCACTACTACCACCCCTACCCATGGGGGCTGATGCCTGTCACTACTCACCACCCCTACCCAGGGGGGCTGGATGCCTATCACTACTACCACCCCTACCCATGGGGGCTGGATGCCTGCTCACCACTACCACCCCTACCCATGGGGGCTGGATGCCTGTCACTACTACCACCCCTACCCATGGGGGCTGGATGCCTCACCACTACTACCACCCCTACCCATGGGGGCTGGATGCCTATCACTACTACCACCCCTACCCATGGGGGCTGGATGCCTATCACTACTACCACCCCTACCCATGGGGGCTGGATGCCTGTCACTACTACCACCCCTACCCATGGGGGCTGGATGCCTATCACCACTACCACCCCTACCCATGGGGGCTGGATGCCTGTCACTACTACCACCCCTACCCATGGGGGCTGGATGCCTGTCACTACTACCACCCTCACCCAGGGGGGCTGGATGCCTGCTCACCACTACCACCCCTACCCATGGGGGCTGGATGCCTGTCACTACTACCACCCCTACCCAGGGGGGCTGGATGCTCTGTCACTACTACCACCCCTACCCAGGGGGCTGGATGCCTATCACTACACCACCCCTACCCATGGGGGCTGGATGCCTATCACTACCACCACCCCTACCCATGGGGGCTGGATGCCTGTCACTACTACCACCCCTACCCATGGGGGGCTGGATGCCTGTCACTACTACCACCCCTACCCATGGGGGCTGGATGCCTGTCACTACCACTACCACCCCTACCCATGGGGGCTGGATGCCTGTCACTACTACCACCCCTACCCAGGGGGGCTGGATGCCTGTCACTACTACCACCCCTACCCATGGGGGGCTGGATGCCTGTCACCACTACCACCCCTACCCATGGGGGCTGGATGCCTCATCACTACTACCACCCCTACCCATGGGGGCTGGATGCCTATCACTACTCACCACCCCTACCCATGGGGGCTGGATGCTCTAGTCACTACCACCACCCCTACCCATGGGGGCTGGATGCCTGTCACTACTACCACCCCTACCCATGGGGGCTGGATGCCTGTCACTACTACCACCCCTACCCATGGGGTGCTGGATGCCTGTCACTACTACCACCCCTACCCATGGGGGCTGGATGCTCTGTCACTACTACTCACCCCTACCCAGGGGGGCTGGATGCCTCACCACTACTACCACCCCTACCCATGGGGGCTGGATGCCTGTCACTACTACCACCCCTACCCATGGGGGCTGGATGCCTACCACCACTACCACCCCTACCCATGGGGGGCTGGATGCCTGTCACTACTACCACCCCTACCCATGGGGGGCTGGATGCCTGTCACTACTACCACCCCTACCCATGGGGGGCTGGATGCTCACTCACTACTACCACCCCTACCCATGGGGGCTGGATGCCTATCACTACTACCACCCCTACCCATGGGGGCTGGATGCCTGTCACTACTACCACCCCTACCCATGGGGGCTGGATGCCTGTCACTACTACCACCCCTACCCATGGGGGCTGGATGCCTGTCACCACTACCACCCCTACCCATGGGGGCTGGATGCCTGTCACCACTACCACCCCTACCCATGGGGGCTGGATGCCTGTCACTACTACCACCCCTACCCATGGGGGCTGGATGCCTATCACCACTACCACCCCTACCCATGGGGGCTGGATGCCTACCACTACTACCACCCCTACCCATGGGGGCTGGATGCCTGTCACCACTACCACCCCTACCCAGGGGGGCTGGATGCCTACCACCACTACCACCCCTACCCATGGGGGCTGGATGCCTATCACTACTACCACCCCTACCCATGGGGGCTGGATGCCTACCACTACTACCACCCCTACCCATGGGGGCTGGATGCCTGTCACTACTACCACCCCTACCCATGGGGGCTGGATGCCTGTCACTACTACCACCCCTACCCAGGGGGGCTGGATGCCTACTCACTACTACCACCCCTACCCATGGGGGGCTGGATGCCTATCACTACTACCACCCCTACCCATGGGGGCTGGATGCCTGTCACTACTACCACCCCTACCCAGGGGGCTGGATGCCTACTCACTACTACTCACCCCTACCCATGGGGGCTGGATGCCTGTCACTACTACCACCCCTACCCATGGGGGGCTGGATGCCTGTCACTACTCACCACCCCTACCCATGGGGGGCTGGATGCCTACCACTACCACCACCCCTACCCATGGGGGCTGGATGCCTATCACTACTACCACCCCTACCCATGGGGGCTGGATGCCTCACCACTACTACCACCCCTACCCATGGGGGCTGGATGCCTATCACTACTACCACCCCTACCCATGGGGGCTGGATGCCTATCACCACTACCACCCCTACCCATGGGGGCTGGATGCCTGTCACTACTACCACCCCTACCCATGGGGGCTGGATGCCTGTCACTACTACCACTTCCCACCCCCACCCATGGGGGCTGGATGCCTATCACTACCACCACCCCTACCCATGGGGGCTGGATGCCTATCACTACTACCACACCCTACCCATGGGGGCTGGATGCCTGTCACTACTACCACCCCCACCCAGGGGGGCTGGATGCCTGCTCACTACTACCACCCCTACCCATGGGGGCTGGATGCCTGTCACTACTACCACCCCTACCCAGGGGGGCTGGATGCCTATCACTACTACCACCCCTACCCATGGGGGCTGGATGCCTGCCACCACTACCACCCCTACCCATGGGGGCTGGATGCCTATCACTACTACCACCCCTACCCATGGGGGGCTGGATGCCTGTCACTACTACCACCCCTACCCATGGGGGCTGGATGCCTACCACCACTCACCACCCCTACCCATGGGGGCTGGATGCCTGTCACCACTACCACCCCTACCCAGGGGGGCTGGATGCCTATCACTACTACCACCCCTACCCATGGGGGCTGGATGCCTGTCACCACTACCACCCCTACCCATGGGGGCTGGATGCCTGTCACCACTACCACCCCTACCCATGGGGGCTGGATGCCTGTCACTACTACCACCCCTACCCAGGGGGGCTGGATGCCTGTCACTACTACCACCCCCACCCATGGGGGCTGGATGCCTGTCACTACTACCACCCCTACCCATGGGGGCTGGATGCCTGTCACTACTACCACCCCTACCCAGGGGGCTGGATGCCTACTCACCACTCACCACCCCTACCCATGGGGGCTGGATGCCTGTCACTACTACCACCCCTACCCATGGGGGCTGGATGCCTGCATCACTACTACCACCCCTACCCATGGGGGCTGGATGCCTGTCACTACCACCACCCCTACCCATGGGGGCTGGATGCCTGTCACTACTACCACCCCTACCCATGGGGGCTGGATGCCTGTCACTACTACCACCCCTACCCATGGGGGCTGGATGCCTGTCACTACTACCACCCCCACCCATGGGGGCTGGATGCCTGTCACCACTACCACCCCTACCCATGGGGGGCTGGATGCCTGTCACCACTACCACCCCTACCCATGGGGGCTGGATGCTTGTCACTACTACCACCCTCACCCATGGGGGCTGGATGCCTGCCACTACTACCACCCCTACCCATGGGGGCTGGATGCCTGTCACTACTACCACCCCTACCCAGGGGGGCTGGATGCCTGTCACTACTACCACCCCTACCCATGGGGGCTGGATGCCTGTCACTACTACCACCCCTACCCATGGGGGCTGGATGCCTGTCACTACTACCACCCCTACCCATGGGGGGCTGGATGCCTGTCACTACTACCACCCCTACCCAGGGGGGGCTGGATGCCTACCACTACTACCACCCCTACCCATGGGGGGCTGGATGCCTGTCACTACTACCACCCCTACCCATGGGGGGCTGGATGCCTGTCACTACTACCACCCCTACCCAGGGGGCTGGATGCCTGTCACTACCATCACCCCTACCCATGGGGGGCTGGATGCCTGTCACTACTACCACCCCTACCCATGGGGGGCTGGATGCCTGTCACTACTACCACCCCTACCCATGGGGGCTGGATGCCTGTCACTACTACCACCCCTACCCAGGGGGGCTGGATGCCTCACTCACCACTACCACCCCTACCCATGGGGGCTGGATGCCTGTCACTACTACCACCCCTACCCATGGGGGCTGGATGCCTGTCACTACTACCACCCCTACCCATGGGGGCTGGATGCCTATCACTACTACCACCCCTACCCATGGGGGCTGGATGCCTGTCACTACTACCACCCCTACCCATGGGGGCTGGATGCCTGTCACCACTACCACCCCTACCCATGGGGGCTGGATGCCTGTCACTACTACCACCCCTACCCATGGGGGCTGGATGCCTATCACTACTACCACCCCTACCCAGGGGGGCTGGATGCCTATCACTACTACCACCCCTACCCATGGGGGCTGGATGCCTGTCACTACTACCACCCCTACCCAGGGGGGCTGGATGCCTGTCACTACTACCACCCCTACCCATGGGGGCTGGATGCCTGTCACTACTACCACCCCTACCCATGGGGGCTGGATGCCTGTCACTACTACCACCCCTACCCAGGGGGGCTGGATGCCTGTCACCACTACCACCCCTACCCAGGGGGGCTGGATGCCTGTCACTACCACCACCCCTACCCATGGGGGCTGGATGCCTGTCACTACTACCACCCCTACCCATGGGGGCTGGATGCCTGTCACTACTACCACCCCTACCCATGGGGGGCTGGATGCCTACTACCACTACCACCCCTACCCATGGGGGCTGGATGCCTGTCACTAGCTACCACCCTCACCCAGGGGGGCTGGATGCCTGTCACTACCACCACCCCTACCCATGGGGGCTGGATGCCTACTCACCACTACCACCCCTACCCATGGGGGGCTGGATGCCTGTCACTACTACCACCCCTACCCATGGGGGCTGGATGCCTGTCACTACTACCACCCCTACCCATGGGGGCTGGATGCCTGTCACCACTACCACCCCTACCCATGGGGGGCTGGATGCCTGTCACTACTACCACCCCTACCCAGGGGGGCTGGATGCCTACCACTACCACCACCCCTACCCATGGGGGCTGGATGCCTGTCACTACTACCACCCCTACCCATGGGGGCTGGATGCCTGTCACTACTACCACCCCTACCCAGGGGGGCTGGATGCCTGTCACTACCACCACCCCTACCCATGGGGGGCTGGATGCCTGTCACTACTACCACCCCTACCCATGGGGGCTGGATGCCTGTCACTACTACCACCCCTACCCATGGGGGCTGGATGCCTGTCACTACTACCACCCCTACCCATGGGGGCTGGATGCCTGTCACTACTACCACCCCTACCCATGGGGGCTGGATGCTCTGTCACTACTACCACCCCTACCCATGGGGGCTGGATGCCTGTCACTACTACCACCCCTACCCAGGGGGGCTGGATGCCTATCACCACTACCACCCCTACCCAGGGGGGCTGGATGCCTGTCACTACTACCACCCCTACCCATGGGGGGCTGGATGCCTACCACTACTACCACCCCTACCCATGGGGGCTGGATGCCTATCACTACTACCACCCCTACCCATGGGGGCTGGATGCCTATCACTACTACCACCCCTACCCATGGGGGCTGGATGCCTGTCACTACTACCACCCCTACCCATGGGGGCTGGATGCCTGTCACTACTACCACCCCTACCCATGGGGGCTGGATGCCTATCACTACTACCACCCCTACCCATGGGGGCTGGATGCCTGTCACTACTACCACCCCTACCCATGGGGGCTGGATGCCTCATCACTACTACCACCCCTACCCATGGGGGGCTGGATGCCTGTCACTCACTACCACCCCTACCCATGGGGGCTGGATGCCTGTCACTACTACCACCCCTACCCATGGGGGCTGGATGCCTGTCACTACTACCACCCCTACCCATGGGGGGCTGGATGCCTGTCACCACTACCACCCCTACCCAGGGGGGCTGGATGCCTACCACCACTACCACCCCTACCCATGGGGGGCTGGATGCCTACTACCACTACCACCCCTACCCATGGGGGGCTGGATGCCTGTCACTACTACCACCCCTACCCATGGGGGGCTGGATGCCTATCACTACTACCACCCCTACCCATGGGGGGCTGGATGCCTACCACTACTACCACCCCTACCCATGGGGGCTGGATGCCTGTCACCACTACCACCCCTACCCATGGGGGCTGGATGCCTGTCACTACTACCACCCCTACCCAGGGGGGCTGGATGCCTGTCACTACTACCACCCCTACCCATGGGGGGCTGGATGCCTATCACTACTACCACCCCTACCCATGGGGGCTGGATGCCTATCACTACTACCACCCCTACCCATGGGGGCTGGATGCCTATCACTACTACCACCCCTACCCATGGGGGCTGGATGCCTATCACTACTACCACCCCTACCCATGGGGGCTGGATGCCTGTCACTACTACCACCCCTACCCAGGGGGGCTGGATGCCTGTCACTACTACCACCCCTACCCATGGGGGCTGGATGCCTATCACTACTACCACCCCTACCCATGGGGGGCTGGATGCCTATCACTACTACCACCCCTACCCATGGGGGCTGGATGCCTGTCACTACTACCACCCCTACCCATGGGGGGCTGGATGCCTGTCACCACTACCACCCCTACCCATGGGGGCTGGATGCCTGTCACTACTACCACCCCTACCCATGGGGGCTGGATGCCTGTCACTACTACCACCCCTACCCATGGGGGCTGGATGCCTACTACTACCACCACCCCTACCCATGGGGGGCTGGATGCCTATCACTACTACCACCCCTACCCATGGGGGCTGGATGCCTGTCACTACTACCACCCCTACCAGGGGGGCTGGATGCCTGTCACTACTACCACCCCTACCCATGGGGGGCTGGATGCCTGTCACTACTACCACACCTACCCATGGGGGCTGGATGCCTATCACTACTACCACACCCTACCCATGGGGGGCTGGATGCCTATCACCACTACCACCCCTACCGCATGGGGGCTGGATGCCTGTCACTACTACCACCCCTACCCATGGGGGCTGGATGCCTGTCACTACTACCACCCCTACCCAGGGGGCTGGATGCCTGTCACTACTACCACCCCTACCCAGGGGGCTGGATGCCTACCACTACCTCCTCACCCATGGGGGGCTGGATGCCTGTCACTACTACCACCCCTACCCATGGGGGCTGGATGCCTGTCACTTCTACCACCCCTACCCAGGGGGGCTGGATGCCTCACTACCACTACCACCCCTACCCATGGGGGGCTGGATGCCTGTCACTACTACCACCCCTACCCAGGGGGCTGGATGCCTGTCACTAATACCACCCCTACCCAGGGGGGGCTGGATGCCTACTACCACTACCACCCCTACCCATGGGGGGCTGGATGCCTATCACTACTACCACCCCTACCCATGGGGGGCTGGATGCCTGTCACTACTACCACCAATACCCAGGGGGTGCTAGATGCCTACCACCACTACCACCCCTACCCATGGGGGATGGATGTCTGTCACTACTACCACCCCTACCCAGGGGGCTGGATGCTTACCACTACCACCACCCCTACCCATGGGGGGCTGGATGCCTACTACCACTACCACCCCTACCCATGGGGGCTGGATGCCTATCACTACTACCACCCCTACCCATGGGGGCTGGATGCCTGTCACTTTTACCACCCCTACCCATGGGGGCTGGATGCCTGTCACTACTACCACCCCTACCCATGGGGGCTGGATGCCTGTCACTACTACCACCCCTACCCAGGGGGGCTGGATGCCTACCACTACCACCACCCCTACCATGGGGGGCTGGATGCCTGTCACTACTACCACCCCAACCCATGGGGGGCTGGATGCCTGTCACTACTACCACCCCTACCCAGGGGGGGCTGGATGCCTACTACCACTACCACCCCTACCCATGGGGGGCTGGATGCCTGTCACTACTACCACCCCTACCCATGGGGGCTGGATGCTCTACCACTACTACCACCCCTACCCATGGGGGGCTGGATCCCTACCACTACCACCACCCCTACCCATGGGGGGCTGGATGCCTACTACCACTACCACCCCTACCCATGGGGGCTGGATGCCTGTCACTACTACCACCCCTACCCAGGGGGGCTGGATGCCTGTCACTACTACCACCCCTACCCAGGGGGCTGGATGCCTACTACCACTACCACCCCTACCCATGGGGGCTGGATGCCTATCACTACTACCACCCCTACCCATGGGGGCTGGATGCCTATCACTACTACCACCCCTACCCATGGGGGGCTGGATGCCTATCACTTCTACCACCCCTACCCATGGGGGCTGGATGCCTGTCACTACAATCACCCCTACCCAGGGGGGCTGGATGCCTGTCACTGCTACCACCCCTACCCAGGGGGGCTGGATGCCTACTACCACCCCTACCCATGGGGGCTGGATGCCTATCACTACTACCACCCCTACCCATGGGGGGCTGGATGCCTGTCACTACTACCACCCCTACCCAGCGGGTGCTAGATGCCTGTCACTATTACCACCCCTACCCATGGGGGCTGGATGCCTGTCACTACTACCACCCCTAACCATGGGGGCTGGATGCCTGTCACTACTACCACCCCTACCCAGGGGGGGCTGGATGCCTGTCACTACTACCACCCCTACCCAGGGGGGGCTGGATGCCTACTACCACTACCACCCCTACCCATGGGGGGCTGGATGCCTATCACTACTACCACACCTACCCATGGGGGGCTGGATGCCTATCACTACTACCACCCCTACCCATGGGGGGCTGGATGCCTATCACTACTACCACCCCTACCCATGGGGGCTGGATGCCTGTCACTACTACCACCCCTACCCAGGGGGCTGGATGCCTGTCACTACTACCACCCCTACCCAGGGGTGCTAGATGCCTGTCACTACTACCACCCCTACCCATGGGGGCTGGATGCCTGTCACTACTACCACCCCTACCCAGGGGTGCTAGATGCCTACTCACTACTACCACCCCTACCCATGGGGGCTGGATGCCTGTCACTACTACCACCCCTACCCAGGGGGCTGGATGCCTACCACTGCCACCACCCCTACCCATGGGGGCTGGATGCCTGTCACTACTTCCACCCCTACCCATGGGGGTTGGATGCCTGTCACTACTACCACCCCTTCCCAGGGGGCTGGATGCCTACTACCACTACCACCCCTACCCATGGGGGCTGGATGCCTGTCACTACTACCACCCCTACCCAGGGGGGCTGGATGCCTGTCACTACTACCACCCCTACCCAGGGGGGGCTGGATGCCTACTACCACTACCACCCCTACCCATGGGGGGCTGGATGCCTGTCACTACTACCACCCCTACCCAGGGGTTGCTAGATGCCTGTCACTACTACCACCCCTACCCATGGGGGGCTGGATGCCTATCACTACTACCACCCCTACCCATGGGGGGCTGGATGCCTGTCACTACTACCACCCCTACCCAGGGGGTGCTAAATGCCTACCACTACTACCACCCCTACCCATTGGGGGCTGGATGCCTGTCACTACTACCACCCCTACCCATGGGGGGCTGGATGCCTGTCACTACTACCACCCCTACCCAGGGGGGGCTGGATGCCTACCACTACCACCACCCCTACCCATGGGGGGCCGGATGCCTACCACTACTACCACCCCTACCCATGGGGGGCTGGAAGCCTGCTACCACTACCACCCCTACCCATGGGGGGCTGGATGCCTGTCACTACTACCACCCCTACCCAGGGGGCTGGATGCCTGTCACTACTACCACCCCTACCCAGGGGGCTGGATGCCTACCACTACCCCTACCCATGGGGGCTGGATGCCTGTCACTACTACCACCCCTACCCATGGGGGCTGGATGCCTGTCACTACTACCACCCCTACCCAGGGGGCTGGATGCCTA
>CAWUFW010028533.1:0-21485 GCA_963921515.1 Calotriton arnoldi | reverse complement strand
GAGAAGTTGGCCTGGTATATGCTGTTCACTAATTAAAGTGGACACCTTGCACCAGGGCAAATCGACTCTTATGGTAGATAGGTTTAAGACAACCTTTTAAAGAAAGCTATCCTAGTGGTAGCTGTGGAGAGCAGCCTTCAGGCTAAGTCTCGGAGGAATGTAAAGCAGCTTGTTTTACCATATAATCTCTTGAATCACCAAATGAAAAGACACCACACAGGTATATATATCAAATATATATGTATTTATTTCTAAATAACTCTCTACTAATCTCTTTATGAGATTAGAAGACAAACATATGCACAAATCAACGTTTCACAATAAGTTAAGCACAAAATATGGCTGGGGCCCTAGGGGCGTACCAGACCATATACTAAGTAAGAGACTTAGAAACAACGACTTGCAGGGAGACAAGGCCTAGGGCCTTCAGAAGTGCTGGGGCCTCAAAAACCACCCAAGGCAGGTAAGTAAGGGACCCACGGGGACGCGTGCAGTGTGGATACACAGGCGCGGATCGCCGTTAACTTCAATGGGGCAAGTCGCGGTTGGAAATAAAGAGTTTTAGGATACTTCGGGAGAACCTACAAGCAAGTCACTTACAGGGTAAGTAGTTCTAGGGCCCACACCCACAGGAGCACTGTAGTGCTGGAGTTACCTCACCCAGGGAAGCCGGGTGCACAGGTGTCCTTTGGTGTCGGGTCGCGGCGTCGTTTTCAATGGCGAACAAAGAAGACTTGCTGCTTGCGGGAGCTGAAGAAGTGTCCGGTGGAATCCAAGCCTGGATTCTGAAGAAGGATGACCTGAAAGCAGAGGGGACAGTGTTCAAAGTCACTTGGCAGTGACCCGGGGCAAGGAAGATGGATGCCCACCGTCGTCGGTTGATTCAGGTCGGTTGCGGGTGCCTTAACTCTTCAGCCACGTGGTCCAGGAGGTGTCGACGACGACCAGAAGCTGGATTAGGTGTGTCCCTCGACGTCTGCATCTGACTGCGGAGTCGGCAACTCGATTGGAGCCAACAAGCCTTGGCAGCAGCAAGTCTCGGGGAGATGAAGAAAAGTCGATGGCGCAGACCAGCAAGGTCTGAGGGACTCACCCAGTGAGGGTAAGTCAGGGCAAGCCTGGAGCAACCAGGGGAGCCCTTTGGTTTCTTTAGGAAGTCTTTTGGGGACCCACAAGCCAGCAGGCAAGGGATCGCGAAGACACCTCAGGCGGAATCACTCAACAGGGGCCCACGGTCACTCGGGACGGTGTAGGCCTCTGATCTTCAGAGGGATTCCTGCTGGAGGTAGGGACCACACGTGGTCCAAAGCACAAGTTCGTAGAACGTTGTGAAGGGGTTGCACTCGACAATAGTGCACGGTACCCAGGGGTCACGGTTCCTCGTTACTCGTGGGGTCCACTTGCCTCAGCTTCGCTGGGGACTCACGATGGCCTGGGAGAGGTCAGGAAATCTACTTCTTGGGCTGCAGGGACTTCGGACTCCGGCGGGAGCGGCGTAGTTTGCGACCATTGTTGTCGTTTTTGGTGCTTGCCAAGCAGGGGAGTCACTCCTTGACTCCAAGGGAGATTCTTCTGTCTTCCAAAGGTAGTGGAACGTCGAAGGGCCAGGATTCTTCTGTAGAGCGTCGTCCAGGGGTTATCTGCTTTGCAATGGCAAGGTTCCCCCTCTTATACTAAAAAGAGGGGATGGACTAGCTCTATGACACCACCTATGGGAGGGTCAAGGGAGGGGTGGCTACACCCACTTCCCTTTGTCCAGTTTCGCGCCAGAGCAGGGGCAGGTAGCCCCTGAGCTGGTTTGAACTGGCATATGCACAGAGGAGCCTTCTGCTCCCCCAGTGCAGGACTTCAAAGCACTCTAAGAGTGCACCCACCCAGCCCCAATACACTAAACCCTGTCTGGAAGGTGGTTACACCTCCCTGTGACAGGATGCCTATTGTTGGGCTTCCTCCACTGCGAGTTTCGGTCATCAGCAGGAGGGCAGCCCAGTGTCTGTGACTGGTGGCATCCATTTTGTGATGCCAGGGCTCTTTAGGATTCTACCGCGTTTCCACAGCAGGTACATGTCTTCTCCCTCTAGAAGGGTGGAATGCTACCCCCGCCGCCAAGATTGGCGGGGGGTAGTATTCCAAGATGTTTGACACCAAACACGACATGTTTTGATGCAGCCATTCCAAAGTTAGCATTTACCGCGAGGATATAATGCACTTAATAGTATATGGTTTAACCGCATCCACAAACAGCACCAGAGAATAGACTCTGAGAGCTGCAGAGGGGCCCTGCTCAGGCAGAGGCATCCCCTCACATAGAAGCCAAGCACCCTGCCGTCAGGATTGATAGGGCCTGCCTTAGGGGTGACTGATAGGTTTATATGTGTGTGCAGGAGAGATATAGGAAACCTATATCTCAGTGAGGGGTGCTAGCACCACCTCACCCAGGCTGCAGTAGCAGGCCTGTGGTGTCAGATTTAGACTGCTTCCCAGGGGTGGCATAACACATGCTGCAGCCCCTGGTAGGCCTGTGAAGTACCTATGCCCTTGGCACCTAAGGTACCATATACTAGGGACTCATAAGGCACCACAGTATCCAATCACTAGTGCACCTAGAGTGCACTCCATGTCATTTAGAGAGAGCAGATAGACTGGGGCCCTGAATAGCAGGGTCCCAGTCCAACTAAGTCATAAACCAGCAAAACACCAGGAAAAAGTGGGGGCAACCATATAGTCAGATTCCACCTTCCTACATAACCCCCCCAAACGAAAGGAGATAAGGCTAACCTTGACCAGTTGAGCCTTTATTGATTAAGTGGCCATATAAGGAAGCACCTGCACTAGCATGGTTGCCCCCTGTCTTATGGTCCCCTGAGCAATCCCTCACCCTAAGGGTATGAGAGGGTCTCCACCATGGGGAATCACTACCTCTGGTGTGCTTTGGTAAAGTACAAGGCTGGTGGGGTGTCTGAGTAGGGAAGTGAGGCCCTAGGAAGGTTGGCCTCAGCTTCCTCAGATCACTGGTCACCATGTATGCCTGTCTTTCCATGACTGAGTTGCACTTTGCTCTAAGGGTCAACCTTTGACTGCCTACAGCTGGGGGTTGGGTCCCTTTGGGTGGAACACTGGAGGGACATGGCCTGTTTGGAACCTTTTGGTTCCAGGTTTGCCCTTGCCTAACAGAGTCCTTCTGGGGTGGTCCCTACATAAAGGTATGGGGGATCCCTCAGTGGGTTGAGGAATTTTCACCTGGCTAGGGCTACTAGACTGGGTGCCCCAAATCTGCTGATGGGGGGTTCCTCTGGACAGGGGGCCCTGGGGGTCCACTGACCTCCCTGACCTCTGCAGCCCTGGGCTGACTGAGGCAGGGTAGAGAGGGGCAGGTTACCTGCTCCAGACTGGGTACCACCTTGTTTAGGGTCCTCTGCCATCAGGGGGGTGGCCAGGCCAGGCCTGACTACCTCTGTGGCAGTTCCTTCACTAGGGGTAGGGTCAGTTCCCTGAGGAGGCTGACCCTTACCTACTGTCTGGAGGGAAGAAGACTTTTCTTCAACCCTTGTGCTCTCTTCTGGGGGAGAGTGGGCCATTCTTCCAGGCTCCATCTCTCCAAAATCTTGGGCTGGGGCTGTGGCCATCACAGCCCCACTAACCTTTACAGGGACACCCAACATCTTCAGATGGGTTTGGTGTTCAATTTCAGCCCAGGCTGAAATTTCCAGATCATTGCCCATCAGGCAATCTACAGGTAAGGTTTGGGACACTGCCACTCTTTTGGGCCTGTGACCCCCTCCCAGCTGAGATTGACTATGGCCATGGGGTGATCTGTTCTGACACCATCAATGTTGGTCACCTGGTATTTAAACTCAGGTAAAAGCTGGTGAGGGGGGACTAGTTTCCCTGCCACCATGGTGACACTAGCCCCTGTGTCCCTAAATGCCACAGCTTTCTGACCATTAATTATTGGCTCCAGTCTGTACCTGCCCAATGCTGTGGGACCCACGGTAAAGGTGGCAAATCCTATACCACCATCAGAATCTGAGGAGTCTGTTGAGGGGGTCCTGTCTGAACTAGGGCCCACCTCTGTTCCTCTTGCAAAAGCACCTAACTTTTTGGGTGCACTACTCCCAACTGGAGGATTACTACTGGTAGTACCAGGAGGGGTGGTAGTAGTTGTTGGAGGAACATTTTCTTTATTGCCAATCCTGGGACAACTGGGATCAGATTTCCAGTGCCCAGGCTTTTTACAGACATGGCAATAGGGTTTCTTTTCAGGAGAGGAAGGAGTTTGGGACCCACCCCCAGAAGAGGACTTTTGGGGCCCTGTAGTGGACTTATCCTTAGATTTATCCCCACCTTTCTCTTGGGACTTGGTAGAATCTTTCTTGTGGTCACCACCCTGATTCTTAGGCCTTACCCTGGTTCTGACCCATTTGTCTGCCTTCTTTCCCAATTCTTGGGGAGAGGTCAGATCAGAGTCCACCAGGTACTGGTGTAAAAGCTGGTTTTGACAATTATTAAGGATCTGTTCTCTCATCATTAGATTATAAAATCCTTTGAAATCAGTAACCCTACTGCCAACCAGCCAACCCTCCAGAGCCTTGGATGCACAATCTACAAAGTCTGTCCAGTCCTGAGTCTGTGCCTTCTGGGTATCTCTGAACTTCAACCTGTACTCTTCAGTGGTTAAGCCAAACCCATCTATCAGTGCACTCTTCAGGACCTCATAATCATCAGCATCCTCCTCTCTAACAGTGAGGAGCTTGTCTCTTCCTTTATCTGAAAAGGAGAGCCACAAGATTGCTGCCCACTGCTTTTGGGGGACCTGCTGTACTCTACAGGCCCTCTCCATAGCAGTTATCCACTTGTGGATATCATTCCACTCTGGTAGGGAGGAACAACCTTGCTCAGGTTCCTATGGTCAGGAATATATTCTCTGCCTCTAGGGACACTGTTGCTGCCACCAGGGGTTCTAACCCCTCTTTTCTAGAAGTTCTCTGGATCTCCAGGGCTTCCTATCCAGTGCCAACTGCTTGGTTCTGAGGGCCACTCTGGCTTCCTCATACTGGAGCAGTTTGCACCTTCTCTCAGAGGAGGTCTCTCTTAAGGAAAAGTATGAGCTCCTCTGCTGGACAAATTCTCTGCCAGAGTGATAAGAGTGGTCAGATTCCCTGGAAGGGGATCTGTGCCTCTCCTCCTCTCTGTCAGTTCTCTTAGGGAGAATTCCTCTGTCCTTTTCAGGCCCCTTGGAGCCTCGCCCTTCAATCACAGAATCTTGGTCATTCTGATTTTCATCATCTGACCCAGATACTATGACTGACCCACCCACTGATTCAAACCCTTTAGCTCCTAGAGCCAATCTAAGGTCATCTGCTGTCAGCAGATCTATCAGGTGTAGTGTTGAGGGACTCTGTCCTAGTCTCAGGTGTCTGTCAACACACATGGCTCTCAAGTCAGAGAAAGCCATGTCCTTATACTGAGGCTGAGTGGATCCACTGGGTCCACCCTTTAAGGACATTCTAGTGTTGTGCAGTGTTGTACTACCTACACTAGTTTGTGGCCTACTGATCCTAGCTTGAGCTGTGGAAAGGGTGTGCTATCCCTTGGCACACAGCTCTAAGTTCAGTAGAACTTATTGATACTAAGCTTGACTTTATATGTACCTTGAGTACCTATAATGGTTTTCAGTTAGTAATTCAAATAGAGATTTTCTGGTAAAACAATGGCAAGCTGGAATCCCACACGCTGCCCACCAATGTGAGAAGTTGGCCTGGTATATGCTGTTCACTAATTAAAGTGGACACCTTGCACCAGGGCAAATCGACTCTTATGGTAGATAGGTTTAAGACAACCTTTTAAAGAAAGCTATCCTAGTGGTAGCTGTGGAGAGCAGCCTTCAGGCTAAGTCTCGGAGGAATGTAAAGCAGCTTGTTTTACCATATAATCTCTTGAATCACCAAATGAAAAGACACCACACAGGTATATATATCAAATATATATGTATTTATTTCTAAATAACTCTCTACTAATCTCTTTATGAGATTAGAAGACAAACATATGCACAAATCAATGTTTCACAATAAGTTAAGCACAAAATATGGCTGGGGCCCTAGGGGCGTACCAGACCATATACTAAGTAAGAGACTTAGAAACAACGACTTGCAGGGAGACAAGGCCTAGGGCCTTCAGAAGTGCTGGGGCCTCACAAAACCACCCAAGGCAGGTAAGTAAGGGACCCACGGGGGACGCGTGCAGTGTGGATACACAGGCGCGGATCGCCGCTAACTTCAATGGGGCAAGTCGCGGTTGGAAATAAAGAGTTTTAGGATACTTCGGGAGAACCTACAAGCAAGTCACTTACAGGGTAAGTAGTTCTAGGGCCCACACCCACAGGAGCACCGTAGTGCTGGAGTTACCTCACCCAGGGAAGCCGGGTGCACAGGTGTCCTTTGGTGTCGGGTCGCGGCGTCGTTTTCAATGGCGAACAAAGAAGACTTGCTGCTTGCGGGAGCTGAAGAAGTGTCCGGTGGAATCCAAGCCTGGATTCTGAAGAAGGATGACCTGAAAGCAGAGGGGACAGTGTTCAAAGTCACTTGGCAGTGACCCGGGGCAAGGAAGATGGATGCCCACCGTCGTCGGTTGATTCAGGTCGGTTGCGGGTGCCTTGACTCTTCAGCCACGTGGTCCAGGAGGTGTCGACGACGACCAGGAGCTGGATTCGGTGTGTCCCTCGGACGTCTGCAGCTGACTGCAGTGTCGGCAACTCGATTGGAGCCAACAAGCCTTGGCAGCAGCAAGTCTCGGGGAGATAAAGAAAAGTCGATGGCGCAGACCAGCAAGGTCTGAGGGACTCACCCAGCAAGGGTAAGTCAGGGCAGGCCTGGAGCAACCAGGGGAGCCCTTTGGTTTCTTTAGGAAGTCTTCTGGGGACCCACAAGCCAGCGGGCAAGGGATTGCAAAGATACCTCGGGCAGAATCACTCAACAGGGGCCCACGGTCACTCGGGACGGTGTAAGCCTCTGATATTCGGAGGGATTCCTGCTGGAGGTCGGGACCACACGTGGTCCAAAGCACAAGTTCGTAGAACGTTGTGAAGGGTTTGCACTCGACAATATTGCACGGTACCCAGGGGTCACGGTTCCTCATTACTCGTGGGGTCCACTTGCCTCAGCTTCGCTGGGGACTCACGATGGCCTGGGAGAGGTCAGGAAATCCACTTCTT
This sequence comes from Calotriton arnoldi, assembly GCA_963921515.1. Classification (NCBI taxonomy): domain Eukaryota; kingdom Metazoa; phylum Chordata; class Amphibia; order Caudata; family Salamandridae; genus Calotriton; species Calotriton arnoldi. Next base: position 14,275 of record CAWUFW010028533.1, on the reverse strand, counting down.
GGGCTGCAGGGACTTCGGACTCCGGCGGGAGCGGCGTAGTTTGCGACCGTCGTTGTCGTTTTTGGTGCCTGCCAAGCAGGGGAGTCACTCCTTGACTAAAAGGGAGATTCTTCTGTCTTCCAAAGGTAGTGGAACGTCGAAGGGCCAGGATTCTTCTGTAGAGCGTCGTCCAGGGGTTATCTGCTTTGCAATGGCAAGGTTCCCCCTCTTATACTAAAAAGAGGGGATGGACTAGCTCTATGACCCCACCTATGGGAGGGTCAAGGGAGGGGTGGCTACACCCACTTCCCTTTGTCCAGTTTCGCGCCAGAGCAGGGGCAGGTAGCCCCTGAGCTGGTTTGAACTGGCATATGCACAGAGGAGCCTTCTGCTCCCCCAGTGCAGGACTTCAAAGCACTCTAAGAGTGCACCCACCTAGCCCCAATACACTAAACCCTGTCTGGAAGGTGGTTACACCTCCCTGTGACAGGATGCCTATTGTTGGGCTTCCTCCACTGCGAGTTTCGGTCATCAGCAGGAGGGCAGCCCAGTGTCTGTGACTGGTGGCATCCATTTTGTGATGCCAGGGCTCTTTAGGATTCTACCGCGTTTCCACAGCAGGTACATGTCTTCTCCCTCTAGAAGGGTGGAATGCTACCCCCGCCGCCAAGATTGGCGGGGGGTAGTATTCCAAGATGTTTGACACCAAACACGACATGTTTTGATGCAGCCATTCCAAAGTTAGCATTTACCGCGAGGATATAATGCACTTAATAGTATATGGTTTAACCGCATCCACAACCAGCACCAGAGAATAGACTCTGAGAGCTGCAGAGGGGCCCTGCTCAGGCAGAGGCACCCCCTCACATAGAAGCCAAGCACCCTGCCGTCAGGATTGATAGGGCCTGCCTTAGGGGTGACTGATAGGTTTATATGTGTGTGCAGGAGAGATTTAGGAAACCTATATCTCAGTGAGGGGTGCTAGCACCACCTCACCCAGGCTGCAGTAGCAGGCCTGTGGTGTCAGATTTAGACTGCTTCCCAGGGGTGGCATAGCACATGCTGCAGCCCCTGGTAGGCCTGTGAAGTACCTATGCCCTTGGCACCTAAGGTACCATATACTAGGGACTCATAAGGCACCACAGTATCCAATCACTAGTGCACCTAGAGTGCACTCCATGTCATTTAGAGAGAGCAGATAGACTGGGGCCCTGAATAGCAGGGTCCCAGTCCAACTAAGTCATAAACCAGCAAAACACCAGGAAAAAAGTGGGGGCAACCATATAGTCAGATTCCACCTTCCTACACACGTCATGAGCCAGACCCAGTAGGAAGGTCCTGAAGTGCTCGGGTACCACCAGCACATGGGCTGCACCGGGCTCAGCGACCTTAGGCTCACTGTACAATAATACATCGTCCCAATAGATGAGATGCGATTTGGACTCTCCACCTGCTGCCTAATCTGCGACCTGCTGCTGTAGACCAATGAGAGAAGGGCACTCTCTCTGCTCCTTGCAGAACTCCTCCCTGGTGGAACCTCCGTCCTGCCGCCAATGGGTCGGATCGGGCAGGTCTCCCAGTTTGGCTACCTGTTCCCCTGTCGGCTCCAGGGCATCCTCCTCAGGTTCTGCCTCCTCCTGGACCGGGAGAACAGCGGAGGCGGGTTTCCCGTGCCCCCTGCTCCTTCTCTTCCTAGCAGGTACCTGGGCCACTGTTTCAGGCTCCAGGTTCACTTGATCACTCCTGTTGGCTGCCATGGACCTAGTGGTTACACAAACCCACTCAGGCAGACCCAACATCTCCAAATGAGCCTGGCGTTCCACCTCCTTCCACGGGGAACTCTCCAGGTCATTTCCCAACAGACAGTCGACAGGCATGGACGGACTCACTACGACCTTCAGAGGACCTGAGACCCCCCACTCAAAGGGTACCTGCGCCACCTTACATAGGCGCACCGAGTTGTCTGCTGCAACTACCGGGTGAAGTGTGTTGGGAACGGCCTGCTCTTCTGACACCCACTGACACCGAACGGATGTCACGCTGGCACCTGTGTCACGAAGAGCCTCCACCCTCCTCCCATTGATGGTCACCCACTGCCGGTACTTCTTAGTGTTTTCCGGAAGATAGGCTTCCTGGACCATCTCTTGGTCTCCTAGTGAAACCAGGGTCATCACCGCTTGCTCCTCACCCCCGGAAACTAATTCCTCACCCAACGCTACACTCACTATCCCTGGTTTCGGAGCACTCGTGGGTGCTTGGGTTTTCTCAGGGTATCTTGTGGCAATGTGACCGACCTTATTACACTGGTAACACCTCGGGGGACCCGTATGGGGACGTCTGCCTTTAGGGGGCTGGGACGCCTTCAGTTGTGGGGGTTGGGACTCCTTTCCCTCGGAACCAGTTTGGGGCCCTTTGGAGAACTCCTTCTGATTACCCTTGTCCCCCCACTCTTCTGCTGGGGACCTTACCCACCTTTGGCTGTGGTACCCACAATCCCCTTGTGGACCCTGGTGCTCGTCCAGCGGTCCGCCTCCTTCGCAAGCTCACTGGGATCAGTTAACTTGCTATCCAACAAATGCTGGTACAGCTCCGGAACACACAGACTACTCAAGTGCTCCCAACTGATTAAATGGCGCAACCCCTCATAATCAGTAACTTTGCTGCCCTGCATCCAATCTTCCAGTGCTCGGTGTACACTGTCACACATTTAACCCACGTGCCTGACTCGTTCTTCTTGGAATTCCAGAACCGTACCCTGTACTGCTCTGGTGTGAGCCCGTATTTGAGGCATAAAGCCTCCTTCATCTTGGCAAACGTAAGGGCTCCCTCCTTAGCTAAAGGTGGAAAAACCGCTGTTCCCGCTGCCTCAAAGTGTTTCCACAGGCCAGCCCCCCAGTTCTGTTCAGGTACCCCATTCATCCACAAAGCAAACTCATATGACTCAAACCATGCATGGATATCCTGCCCCTTCTGAAAATTCTGGACTACGTCCTTGGGGATGTATACCTTACCCCCTTGCACTGGCTGTGCGCTGCCACCATTCGAGCCGGACTCCAATTGCTTGGCCTTTATGTCCAGCTCCCTCATGCTCAACTCGTGAGCTAGGATCAACTTCCGCTCCTCCAAGGCCCGAGCTCTCTCCTCTGCCTTTTCCTTGAGCCTCATGACCTCCAGCTCATGTTCTCTGATTCTCTGGTTCTCCTCTCTTTCTTCTCATGAGAGACTCCCGGCAGAATGGATACTGGCAGCCCTTCCGGCTCCCCATGGTGCAGGCAAATCCTGCGACCTGAACCCATTCTCTTGGTTGTCGACTCCCTCTGGTGTCGTCTCCTTGTCGGCAGCGCCTTGGGCCTCCCAACAGGCCTTCAGGCTCTTTTGAAGCTTGTCCTTCTTCGCGCCCCCCCTCATGGGGCATACTAGGACCTTGCAGAATTGCTTGAGTTCGTCGAAGTTGTACGAGTACAAATCCTCGATGCTGAACTCCAATTTGGCGGCTTCAATTGCTGCTTTTCCGGCATCTGACATGTCGAGGATGTTTCACGGATCAAAAATAGATATTTATGTGGTATCGTAGTGGTCTGCACTAATCCGAGTGATGTACACTAATCACTGTGGGTCAAATACAAATACAAGTTCAGTTCCCACCGCTGACCACCAATGTTAGATCTGGGGGTCTCCAGTTGGCTGAAGTAGGTACCTTAGACCAAATAGGGACCCTTGCTTCTACGTCAGAGTAAGAAAGAACACGTTTGTCGATAACCTCTGCTCACTCCCTTGGTAGCTTGGCTCGAGCAGACCGGCTTATCTTCAAAGGCAATGCGTAAAGTATTTGTACTAACACTCACAGTAATATAATGATGACATGACAAATGGACTCCACACCGGTTTAGAAAAATAAAGTATCCTTACTAAACTTTAACAAGACCAAAAGAGCAAAAAGGTTTCACATAAATACGGTTACTTGGTTGAAAAGGTTCTTCTTCGAAAGTTCTTTACAGATCAAGATTACCTAGTAGCCACCGGTAGCTCCACTGGGGCTACCCCTGCGTTAACAACACCCACGGGTCCAAAGTTCAACACAGCCTGCGGGACTCGCAGCGGCTGGGGCAGAGTAACACGGACCCTCGGCAACAGTACCTTGGACAAAGATGGTGATGATGATGCACGGCTTCAGAGGAGAGCGATGCTGTCTCCGGCCACTGATGACGTCGGCAGTTCTCTTAAGAACAGAAAGCGGATTCTGCTCCTCTCGTGCTTGCACAGCTCCTCAATGATGCAAAGGCCTTACTCTCAGCTTCAGGCCCTCCTCACGACGGAAACTCCCAGCAAGGAAGTTCTGGGGTGCTGGCAGTGAAGTCCTTTTGGGCCTGAGACTTCGTAACAGGAGACCAGCTCTACTCTGGTCCTTGGAGACGCTTTTCCCTTCAGACAGACACTGCACTTCAGCAAAGTCCGTCTTCAAGTAGGGGGACACAACTCACAGCTGAGTCCCTTCGTCTGCTCCTCAATGGCAACAACAAACTGCAGGCCAACCCCAGACACACAGCAAGGGCAGTCTTCTCCTGAGTCTCTTCAGCTGTTCCTCTTCGGCAGGGATTCCTCGCGATCACGAAGGTAGTCAATTCAGACTTGTCTAATTCTCCGGGGTTTCGGTTGGTGTACTTATACCCCATCAAGGCTTTGATCTCTTTGTGTGAGGGGTATAGGACCCAGTTCGAACCAGTTCGGGGTGCCCTCAGCCAGGGCCCGTCGTCGTCTCTTTGTGCAGGTGTGCCAGGGTCCTCAGACGCACTGCAGGAGGTGGAGCCAGCTCAAGGGGAGGCAGGCACAGCCCTATTCAGGTCTGGGTGCTACGCCTTCCACCACTCTAGGTTTCGATCGGCCTATTCAGTCCTCCCAGGGGTCACGCACTTCACACCAGACCCTGTCACTCACAAACCCAGACGGTCAATACACACAACAAGCCGAGGCACATGGATTGGTTGAACACGAGAACAGCTACTTTCTAAAAGTGCTGTCCTCAAACACGGAATTCATAAACCATCAAGCCTAAAAGATGCGTTATCGAATTCTGAGTTCAGGGGTACCAGACTCCGACTCTGTATCTTGCTCCTATGGGAAGATAGGCGGGTAACCATTATACGCAGCCTTCCCCATTCTAACCTATAGGGCAAGATAGCCCCTCCATAGTGAAAGATCATTTGGCGGTCTTTCACTACCAGGACATGTCACCCACACTAGGATATGTCCTGCCTTCCTTATGTACTGCACCCTGCCCAGGGGGGTACCTCGGGCCTACTATAGGGGTGACTAACGTGCACAAGAAGGGGAAGGTGAGGCCTGGCCAGGTCGTCGGTGCATTCGACAGACTGCGCACGGGCACAGCGGTGGCCGGCCCGAGACATCGTTTCCACGCTACTCTAGTGGGTGGCACAACCAGTGCTGCGAGCCCACTAGTAGCATTTGAGTTACCAGCCCTGGCACGCGTAGTGCACTTTACTAGGGTCCTACGGATAACACAAATCTGCCAATCATGAATAACCAATTACATACAATTTCTCCAGGGAGCACTCGCACTTTGGCACTTTGGCACTGGTCAGCAGTGGCAAAAGTGCCCGACGCGTCTAAACCACCAAAACGTAATCCGGCACAGTGTCAAAAATACAGGAGGTATAGGCAAAAAGTCAGGGGTAACCACGCCAAAAGATGCCAAGTCTAACATGTGTCCCCTCTGTAGGAGAGTAGGATCTGCTTCACATGGGTACCCCCACTTTTTGCTGATGCTTCACTGTTTTTCGACATTAGTCTGGCTGGGGCCCTGCTAATCAGAACCCCAGCCTAGCTGCTTCCTCTCTAAAATGGTTTCCATGTGCCTTAGGCACATCACTGATTGGGATCTGGAGTGCCCTTATAAGTCCCTAGTATATGGTATACTATGTACCAAGGGCATAGGTACCTCAGAGGCCTGCCAGGGGCTGCAGCTTGTATTATGCCACCCCTGGAAGGCCATCCAAACTGACACCACAGGTCTGCTACTGCAGCCTGGGTAAGGTGGTGCATGCACCTCTTACTGTGATATAGGTTACCTATATCACGAAATACATACACACATATAAACCTATAAGTCACTCCTAAGGCAGGCCTTATCAATCCTAAAGGCAGAGTGCATGGTTCCTATGTGAGAGGGTGCCCCTGCATGAGCAGGGCCCCTCTGCAGCGTTCGGAGACCATCTCTGATGCTGTTTGTAGTGCAGCCTGACCATATACTCTTAAGCGCATTATATCCTCGCGGTAAAATGCTAACTTTGGAATGGCTGCACCTAAACATGTCGTGTTTGGTGTCAAACATCTTGGAATACTACCCCCCCACCAATCCTGGTGGCGGGGGTAGCATTCCACCCTTCTAGAGGGAAAGACATGTTAACTCTGACGAGTCCGGTAACTTCTTTCCAGAGCCCTGGCATCACAAAATGGATGCTGCTGCCACAGACACGAGTCTGGCCTCCTGCTGCTGGACGAAACTCCGGCAGGGGAGGCCTGGACAATAGGTTTCCTGTCCCAGGGAGGTGTGACCACCTCCCCAGACAGGATAATGTGTATTGGGGCTGGGCGGGAGCACTTTCGGGTGCTTTGAAGTCCTGCACTGGGGGCACATTTGGTGTCCCTAGTGCATACCCCAGTTCAAACCGGATCAGGCTTGCAGCCCCTGCTTTGGCGCGAACTGGACAAAGGGAAAGGGGTGTAGCCACCCTCTGCCCTGACCCACCCATAGGTGGGGCCACAGAGTAGTCCAACCCCTATTTTTAGAATAAAGGTAGGAACCCAGTCCTTAGGACTTTAGATTATACCTGGACGAAACTCTGAAACTGAATCCTGGACCTTCGACGCTCTACGACAAGATTAGAGGACTGAAGAATCTCCCTTGGGGTCAAGGAGTGACTCCCCTGCTTGGCAGGCACCAAAGAAGCATCTGTCCGGTTCGCATTTCTGAAGCTCCCGTCGGACGCCGAAGTCATCGCATCACCAGAGGTAGATTCTCAGACTTCGCCGAGGCTACCCTGAGTCCCCAGCAAAGCTGAGGCCCGTGGCTATCGTGGGTGACTGGAGACCATGACCCCTGGACACCAAGCACATTTGCAGTTACATCATCTTCTGGGTCTCCCAAGAAGTCGTGCTTTGGGCTCCGAGTAGCCCTAGCCTCCAGCACCACCTGCACCGAAGATCACTGGCCCCCACTCCACGAGTGTCCTGTAAGCCAGCTCCACGTGCGGCGTCATGAGGCTCCTTCGCGGTCGCTAGCCCGTTGGCTAGTAGCCCTTAACGAAGGCCAATCTTTTTTCTACTTGGCATCCTGGTTGCTCCAGGCCTGCCCTCACTTACCCTTGCTGGGTGAGTTCCACAGACCTTGTTGGTCTGCACCATCGACGATCTACATCTTACTCGAGACTTGCCGTTGCCAAAGCTTGTTGGGTCCAATCCGGTCGCCGACACCTCAGCACTCGACAGACATCGAGTACCAGCCCGAATCCTGCTCCTGGTCGCCGACAACGCCTCCTGGACCTCGTGGCTGAAGAGTCAAGACGACCGTCAATGCACCTGAAGCACTCGACATCGGTGGGCATCTGTCCATCGCCTTCCTGGTCACTGGCTAGTGACCCAGACTCTGTCCCCTCTGCTTTCAGGTTCACCAGAACTCCGATCCACTCTTGGATCCACCCGGACACTTTTCTCTTGGCCGCCAGCAGCACTTTGCAGCAGATCGCCATTCGAATCGACGACGAAACCCGACCCCGAAAGGCACCTATGCACCCGGCTTCCCTGGGTGAGGTAACACGAGTACTCCGGTGCTCCCGTGGGTAGAGACTCTTCAAAGTCCTAGATCTCAAAGGGTTTTGTCCTAGTCCTCTTTAAGTGTCCCTTTCCTCTATTTTCCCGATCCCGACTTTCTCCATAGAAGTTAACGGCGTATCGCGGTTGTGTATTTACACTGCACGCGCTCTCCCGTGGGTCCCCTGTGTCACTACCTTGGGTGGTTCCTTGTGGTCCAAGCACTTCTAGAGGCTCTAGGCCTAGTGTCTAGTTCAGTCGTGGTTCGCATACCACTTTATTGGTATATGGTTTGGTACGCCCCTAGGGCCCAAACGTGTATTTGTGCTATTACTGTGATTTAAGATCTTATAACTTATGTATTTCGAACTCTAGCCTCATAAAGAGACTAGAGGGGTGTGTTTAGTAATAAATACATATATTTTGAATATATACCTGGTGTGGTGCTCTTTCATTTGGTCACTCAAGAGATTATAGACTGGTAAAACAAGCTGCTTTACATTCCTTCAAGACTTAGCCTGAAGGCTGCTCTCCATAGCTACCACTAGGATAGCTTTCAATAAGGTTGTCTTTAACCTATCTCCAATAAGGGGTTGTTTGGACTGGTGCAAGGTGCCCACTATAATTAGTGGACAGCATATGCCAGGCCAACTTCTCACATTGGTGTGCAGCGTGTGGGATTCCAGCTTGCTATTGTTTTACCAGATAATCTCAATTGAATTGATCAACTGAAAACCACTAAAGGTACCTAAGGTACATATAATTTAAGCTTAGAATAACAGTAAGTTCTACTGAACTTAGAGTTGTGTGTTAAGGGATAGCACAACCCTTTCTACAACTCAAGAGAGTTTAGTAGGCCACACTAGAGTAGGTAGTGCATACACCACACCACACTAGTAATGTCTTTAAGGGCAGGATCCAAAGAATCCTTGCAGGAAGCCATTGAGCTTCCACCCTCCAAGTATGATACACTCCCATTCTTGGAATTGAGAGCTTTATGTAACTTGAGAAAATTAAGGACAGGCCAAAGCCCCACCACCCAACACCTCAAGGAGTTGTTGGTGGCTTATGACCTTAGTAAGCCTGTAGGGACTGAAGGGGTAGGAGCTGAGGGTGGGGCAGGAGAAGAGGAGGACGCTAGGGGTACCAATACCCCCAGCCCCCCTCTGAAACTGGCCAGGAGGGTGACAATGACCCTGACCTGGAAAACCAAATCCCTCCTGTGGATGATGATGAGGATGATCAAGATGATGCCCTCTTTGTCCCCCCAGGAAGGATTAAGAGTGTGCCCAGGAAGTCTAGATCTCCTTCTCAGGAGTCTAACCACTCTGGCACCTCTATAGGGAGCTCTGTCTCATCTCACAGGAGGGAATCCTCTCATGAGAGGAGAACCAGACTGGTACAGTATGAGGAAACTCAGCTGGAGATCAGAAAAAAGCAATTGGCTTTAGATAGGGAATCCCTAGATCTCCTTAGAGAGAGAAGAAAGTTGGGACTAGAGTCCCATGGTGGCAGCCATGTCCCTAGAGACAGGGAAAGGTCCTATGACCATAGGAACCTGAGCAAGATTGTCCCTCCCTACCAGAGTGGGGATGATATCCACAAATGGATAACTGCTTTAGATAGGGCCTGTAAAGTACAGAAGGTCCCTCAGGAGCAGTGGGCAGCAATCTTGTGGCTCTCCTTTGCTGACAAAGGTAGAGATAAGCTCCTCACTGTTAGAGAGGAGGATGCTGATAATTACAAGGTCTTGAAGAGTGCTCTTATTGATGGGTTTGGCCTAACCACTGAACAGTACAGGTTGAAGTTCAGAGACACCCAAAAAGCACAGACTCAAGACTGGGTAGACTATGTGGATTGTTCTGCCAAGGCTCTGGAAGGCTGGTTGATGGGCAGTAAGGTGTGTGACTTCTCAGGATTGTATAATCTGATAATGAGGGAGCAGATTCTTAATAACTGTCAAAATCAGCTGTTGCATCAATACCTGGTAGACTCTGATCTGACCTCTCCCCAAGAATTGGGAAAGAAGGCAGACAAATGGGTCAGAACCAGGGTGAAGCAGAAGGTACAGAACCAAGGTGGGGAAACCAAGAAGCAAGATGCTAAGAACTCTGACAAGGGTGGGGAGAAGGGTGAAGATCAAAAGTCTTCATCAGGCCCCCAAAAATCTTCTTCTGGTGGGGATTCCCAGTCTACCAAGGGTAAAGGCCAAAGAAAACCATGGTGCAAGGTCTGTAAGCAAAAGATCCACTGGACCAGTGATTGCACCAAGTCCAAAGACTCCAGTCCAGCACCCACCAATGCCCCTAAGGCACCTGTTCCCCTAGTACAGTTGGTGGAAGTGCTCCAGCCAAGGGTTTAGTAGGGTTCACCCTGGGAACTGAGTTGGGCTCTGACTTAGTCAGGGAACTGACTCAGGCTGTGTTAGTCTGTGATGGAGGCATGGATGTGACCTCCACTGTGAGTCCCAGTAATCTGGGCAAGTACAGACAACAGCCTTTAATCAATGGACGTGAGGCTTTGGCATTTAGGGACACAGGGGCAAGTGTCACAATGGTGACACAAGACCTTGTGCTACCTGGGCAAGTTATGCTTGGTGAGATGTACCAAGTGACCAATGCTAGCAATGTCAGAACAGACCATACTCTGGCAGTTGTTAACTTCTCCTGGGGAGGGGTAACTGGCCTTAAGAAGGTTGTGGTAAGTGCAAACCTACCAGTCGAATGCTTGCTTGGCAATGACTTAGAGACTTCTGCTTGGGCAGAAGTGGAGCTCAGGACCCATGCAGAAATGCTGGGGATCCCTGCAGATGTGTTTGCTGTGACCAGGTCACAAGCCAAAATGTCTAGCACTGAACAGGCCTTGGATTCTGGAAGAATGGACCAAGTGCCTTCCAAGAGGAGGAGTAGTAGGGTTAAGGCAGTGCCTTCCCCTTGGCTCAGGAGGAAGATCAGTCCCTTGAGGGGGACGATCTCAGCCCTGAAGAAGGAACTGTCCCAGAGGAACTTGAACCTGACCAGGTTGAGTTCTTGGGGACAGGGGGACCTTCTAGGGCAGATCTGAGCCAGGAGCAGCAGAGCTGCCCCTCCCTTGAACCCCTCAGACAGCAAGCTGCTGCTGAGGCTGCTGGGAAAGCTAGTGGTCCCCATACAGTGTATTGGGATGATGGACTCCTGTACTCAGAGAATAGAGACCCTAAGCCTGGTGCTACCAGGAGGTTGGTAATACCTTTGAAGTTCAGGGGCTTCCTATTGACCCTAGCCCATGATATTCCCTTAGCAGGTCACCTGGGCCAGAACAAGACTTGGGACAGAATTGGCCCTCACTTTCACTGGCCCCACATGTCTGAAGACAGTAAGGAGTTTTGTCGCTCCTGTGTAACCTGCCAAGCCAGTGGCAAAGCAGGTGGCACTACAAAGGCCCCCCTGATACCACTACCTGTGGTGAGGGTGCCCTTTGAGAGGGTCGGGATTGACATTGTTGGTCCCATGGATCCCCAAACAGCCTCTGGGCACAGGTTTATCCTGGTGGTAGTGGATCATGCCACCAGGTACCCAGAAGCTATTCCCCTCAGGACCACTACAGCACCTGTGGTGGTAAGGGCCCTCCTGGGAATCTTCTCAAGAGTGGGCTTTCCTAAGGAGGTAGTCTCAGACAGGGGTGCTAACTTCATGTCTGGGTACTTAAAAGCAATGTGGAAGGAGTGTGGAGTGACTTATAAGTTCACCACACCCTATCACCCACAATGCAATGGTTTAGTTGAGAGATTCAACAAAACCTTGAAGGGCATGATTAAAGGGCTCCCAGAAAAGCTTAGGCGTAGATGGGACATACTCTTGCCCTGCCTTTTATTCGCATATAGGGAGGTGCCTCAGAAGGGGTTGGTTACAGCCCTTTTGAACTTCTGTTTGGCCACCCTGTGAGGGGTCCACTGTGCTTGGTGAAGGAAGGATGGGAGTTACCTCTCAAGCCCCCAAAGCAAGATATAGTGGACTATGTACTTGGTCTCCGCTCCAGGATGGCTGAGTACATGAAAAAGGCAACCAAAAACCTTGAGGCTAGCCAGGAACTTCAAAAGGCCTGGCATGACCAAAAGGCTGTTCTGACTGTTTACCAGCCAGGACAGAAGGTGTGGGTGTTGGAGCCAGTGGCCCCAGCAGCTCTCCAAGATAAATGGAGTGGACCCCACACTATTGTTGAGCAGAAGGGTGAGGTCACTTATTTAGTGGACCTAGGAACACCCAGGAGTCCCCACAGTGTTCTCCATGTCAACAGGTTAAAACCATATGTGGACAGGGCAGACATGGGCTTGCTCATGGCTACTGATGAAGGGCAGGAGGAAGAGAGTGACCCACTCCCTGACCTGCTCTCACAGAACCCTGACGATGGGTCAGTTGATGGTGCAGCCTTGGCAGGCAGCCTCACTACCCAGCAACAAACTGATTGCAGGCAAGTCCTCAATCAGTTTCGACATATGTTTTCACTGACACCCAGTCAGACCACCTGGTGCACTCATGAAGTGGACACTGGGGACAGTCTGCCTATTAAAAACAAGATTTATAGGCAACCTGACCATGTCAGGGACTGTATCAGGACTGAAGTCCATAAAATGTTGGAATTGGGAGTAATTGAACCCTCAGATAGCCCTCGGGCTAGTCCAGTAGTCCTAGTACCGAAACCTCACACCAGTGGTGGAAAAAGAGAGATGAGGTTTTGTGTAGACTACAGGGGTCTCAATGCAGTCACTAGGACTGATGCCCATCCAATTCCCAGGGCAGATGAGCTCATAGATACTTTGGCCTCTGCCAAATATCTCAGCACATTTGACCTGACAGCTGGCTACTGGCAGATCGGACTAGCTGATACTGCAAAGCCCAAAACAGCATTCTCAACCCCTAGTGGGCATTATCAATTTGTGGTAATGCCCTTTGGTCTGAAGAATGCACCTGCCACTTTCCAGAGGTTGGTGAATACAGTTCTCACAGGACTGGAAGCCTATAGTGCAGCTTATCTAGATGATATTGCTGTCTTTAGCTCCACCTGGGAGGATCACCTGGTCCACCTCAGGAATGTTTTACAGGCCCTGCAAAAGGCAGGCCTGACTATCAAGGCCACTAAGTGCCAGATAGGGCAGAGTCAGGTTGTGTACCTGGGCCACCTTGTGGGTGGAGGCCAGGTTCAACCTTTGCAGAGCAAGATCCAGACCATCATGGACTGGACTGCTCCCACTACCCAGACTCAGGTGAGAGCCTTCTTAGGCCTGACTGGGTACTATAGGAGATTTGTCAAGGGGTATGGATCAATAGTGACACCCTTGAATGACTTAACTTCTAAGAAAATGCCCAAAAGGTTCAGTGGACAGTTAGCTGTCAAAAGGCATTTGATGACCTCAAGCAGGCCATGTGCACTGCTCCAATTCTGCAGAGTCCTGATTACTCCAAGAAGTTCATTGTTCAAACTGATGCATCTGAATTGGGGGTAGGGGCTGTACTGTCACAATTGAATGAAGAAGGTCAGGATCAGCCAGTAGCTTTTATTAGCAGAAGGCTGACCCCTAGAGAGAAACGTTGGTCAGCCATAGAGAGGGAGGCCTTTGCTGTGGTCTGGGCTCTGAAGAAGTTGAGGCCATACTTGTTTGGTACACACTTCCTGGTTCAGACAGACCATAAGCCCCTCTTATGGCTAAAACAAATGAAGGGTGAAAACCCCAAACTGCTTAGGTGGTCCATTTCCCTACAGGGGATGGACTTTACAGTGGAACATAGGCCTGGGAGTAACCATGCGAATGCAGATGGACTCTCTAGGTATTTCCACTTAGAACATGAAGACTTAACTGGGCAAGGTTAGTTTAATGTCCCTACGTTTGGGGGGTTGTGTAGGAGAGTAGGATCTGCTTCACATGGGTACCCCCACTTTTTGCTGATGCTTCACTGTTTTTCGACATTAGTCTGGCTGGGGCCCTGCTAATCAGAACCCCAGCCTAGCTGCTTCCTCTCTAAAATGGTTTCCATGTGCCTTAGGCACATCACTGATTGGGATCTGGAGTACCCTTATAAGTCCCTAGTATATGGTATACTATGTACCAAGGGCATAGGTACCTCAGAGGCCTGCCAGGGGCTGCAGCATGTATTATGCCACCCCTGGAAGGCCATCCAAACTGACACCACAGGTCTGCTACTGCAGCCTGGGCAAGGTGGTGCATGCACTCCTTACTGTGATATAGGTTACCTATATCACGAAATACATACACACATATAAACCTATAAGTCACTCCTAAGGCAGGCCTTATCAATCCTAAAGGCAGAGTGCATGGTTCCTATGTGAGAGGGTGCCCCTGCATGAGCAGGGCCCCTCTGCAGCGTTCGGAGACCATCTCTGATGCTGTTTGTAGTGCAGCCTGACCATATACTCTTAAGCTCATTATATCCTCGCGGTAAAATGCTAACTTTGGAATGGCTGCACCTAAACA
>CAWUFW010028532.1:0-21486 GCA_963921515.1 Calotriton arnoldi | reverse complement strand
CTGTAGGGACACAACAGCTACCAGCCTGGATGTGCAATCACGTTGTCGGTGGACACAGTTGACCAAACGAATCTGAAAGTACCCTGTGAAGGACAGAAATGACACACAGTCAAAAGCAATGGAGTACAGGACAGAACAGCAAAACTCATGCACAATACATGTTACAAGATACCCACCCAGAACCAAGTTAGCATGTGAACACTGTTGGGGAGTACAGCCCACCTGTAAGCACACATCGCAACACACATCCAGTCAAGTAGCCCATGGACACACTCCAACAGCACCAGAGCACCACCCACACATCATGCCAACTCACATCATTGACATGACACCTCAGGATACTCACATTCAGCTAAAGAAGTTGGTGATGAGCTGTGTGCGGACATCACCATCACCATCATCATCATCATCGTCACTGGCATCGTGGTCCAGGCCAGGATCCTCCACAGGTGGCGGATGTTGGTCATCGTCATCCTGGATGAGAGGCAACTCCTTCCGCACTGCCAGGTTGTGGAGCATGCAGCAGACGATGATAATCTTGCACACTCTCGCAGGGGCATATGGGAGGGACCCTCCGGTCTTGTCCAGGCAGCGGAAGCGGCTCTTCAGGAGACCAAAGGTCCGCTCAATCACTCTCCTGGTCCGACCATGTGCCTCTATTGTAGCGCATCTGGGCAGGTGTCACAGGGTTCCTGAGGGGTGTCAGCAACCACGGCATGTTGGGGTATCCCGAGTCACCTACGGACAGACAAGTGCACATCAGCTGACTTGGAAAAGTGGGCGGAATACTACAGATCAGATCACACACAATGGCACAAAGTCAGTACACACCGACAAGCCAGGCACGCTGGTTCTGCATCTGTGCCATCAACCTGGGGATGCGACTACTCCTCATCACAAAGGCATCGTGTGCTGAACCAGGGAAACGGGCACACACGTGTGTGATGGTCATGTCTGCAAGACACACCACCAGTGCATTGACCGAGTGGTAGTGCTTGCGGTTCCTGTAGGCCTGCTCCTGGGCCTGTGGTGGTACCAAAGCCACATGTGTCCCATCAATGGAGCCAATGACATGCGGCATCCTCCCCAGGGCATAAAAGTCACTCTTCACGTCAGTGAGTCGTCGCAGTCTAGGGAAATAGATGTACCGGTTCAGGAAGAGCAACATTGCCGCCAAGAAATCGCGGAGCACACGGCTGAACATGGTCTGTGACATCCCACCAGCAGACGCCACAGTATGTTGGAAGGTACCGGTGGCAAAGAAGTGTAGGGCTGCCATCACCTTCACCTTGGGGGTCAGCGCTGTAGGATACGGCCGGCCAGGCTGCAAATGTGGGGACAACTGCACTGCCAAATCCTCAATCAGCTGCCTGGTGAAGCGGTACCGTCGGATGCTGTCCCGTTCCACCATCGTTGCCAGGTCTGGGAATGGCCGATGGACAGCAGGAGCCTCTGCAGTGCAGAGGAGAAGTAAGCAAGATCGTCAGTCACCCCACATATGCGGCATTGAACACACTCAAGATCCCAACATACATCATCATGAGGCACAACTACATGAAGTGTGCAGTACCGGAACGACATGTATGGTACATACATGGCCAACATCTGTCAACACGGTCCTACAGGTGGCATCAATTTGTCCCAGGTTGGCCCATTGGATATCATGATGCTGTGTCACAGTCACCCCCCAGTGACATGTGAGGACAGATGTGCCCCAGGCACCACAGCTCAACGACAGGCACATTCCCAGGGACCCTGTAATGCCACATGGACACTGGCATCACCTGGAGTATCATGTGTACACCACAACAAAACAAACATGACCCCCACAGGTAGTGGCTACACTTGCCATGGCAGGAGAGCCATGGACGTCTGTGACACACACGCACAACATCAGAGTCCATGCACACACAACGTGGATGTGGAGACTGTCTCCCATTGTGCACATGAAATCAGAGACATTGTAAACACTACATGCACAAAGACTGTGGAGGGCCATCACTATTGTGCCACTGGGACACCCTGGCTCAAACATACCGTCCCACATGGGACTCACGGGGTATGTGACATGACATACACAAACACCACTGTGAAATGTGACCATGGCACATGCACAGATATGAACAGTTGCACATCACAGTGGTCACGTACACGTAACACCCAGGATCCTGTCCCCATTAACACGTGCACAGCCTGGGGGTGGCTGCCCACAGGTGACACCCACAGGACAACATGTACACCAACATACACACAATAGGAAATGCAGCCTTACATGCCTTATGATAAGGTTTGGACAGGCTGTCGTGATGTAGGTGTGCCCCTCACTCCCTGGGAGCTATCTGTGGCTGGCATATGTCCATCTGAGATAGGCATGCTGACATATGCCAGTCACATGTACAGTGATGCGTTGAACAGCAATGGACCGATCGGTGCCTCCGGCCGGCCCATTGCATTCAATGTGTGCGGGCACGCGTTGTACCCCTGTGCTGTTGAACAGCAATGGACCGATCGGTGCCTCCGGCCGGCCCATTGCATTCAATGTGTCGGGTACGCGTTGTACCCCTGTGCGCGTTGAACAGCAATGGACCGACCGGTGCCTCCGGCCGGCCCATTGCATTCAATGTGTGCGGGTACGCGTTGTACCCCTGTGCTGCGTTGAACAGCAATGGACCGATCGGTGCCTCCGGCCGGCCCATTGCATTCAATGTGTGCGGGTACGCGTTGTACCCCTGTGCGCGTTGAACAGCAATGGACCGATCGGTGCCTCCGGCCGGCCCATTGCATTCAATGTGTGCGGGCACGCGTTGTACCCCTGTGCGCGTTGAACAGCAATGGACCGATCGGTGCCTCCGGCCGGCCCATTGCATTCAATGTGTGCGGGTACGCGTTGTACCCCTGTGCGCAGTGGTACAGCAATGGACCGATCGGTGCCTCCCGGCCGGCCCATTGCATTCAATGTGCGGGTACGCGTTGTACCCTGTGCGCGTTGAACAGCAATGGACCGATCGGTGCCTCCGGCCGGCCCATTGCTTTCAATGTGTGCGGGCACGCGTTGTACCCCTGTGCAGCGTTGTACAGCAATGGACCGATCGGTGCCTCCGGCCGGCCCATTGCATTCAATGTGTGCGGGTACGCGTTGTACCCCTGTGCGCGTTGAACAGCAATGGACCGATCGGTGCCTCCGGCCGGCCCATTGCTTTCAATGTGCGGGTACGCGTTGTACCCCTGTGCGCGTTGTACTGCAATGGACCGATCGGTGCCTCCGGCCGGCTCATTGCATTCAATGTGTGCGGGTACGCGTTGTACCCCTGTGCGCGTTGAACAGCAATGGACCGATCGGTGCCTCCGGCCGGCCCATTGCATTCAATGTGTGCGGGTACGCGTTGTACCCCTGTGCGCGTTGTACAGCAATGGACCGATCGGTGCCTCCGGCCGGCCCATTGCATTCAATGTGTGCGGGTACGCGTTGTACCCCTGTGCGCGTTGAACAGCAATGGACCGATCGGTGCCTCCGGCCGGCCCATTGCATTCAATGTGTGCGGGTACGCGTTGTACCCCTGTGCGCGTTGAACAGCAATGGACCGATCGGTGCCTCCGGCCGGCCCATTGCTTTCAATGTGTGCGGGTACGCGTTGTACCCCTGTGCGCGTTGTACCTCAATGGACCGATCGGTGCGCACCCATTGACAATGGGCTTGCCTGGCAACGGACGCGTTTTCGAATATTCGAACGAGTCGGTTGCTGGAAAATCAGTTGGTCACCCACAACAATGTTGCAAAATCATGTATGTCATGAAGTTGAAATTTTGAAGGATGCTGTGGGCGTGTTTTGGTGCTGCTATTCCATGGATTGGCCAGATTCAGAAGATGCAAACGACTTGGACCTATCACTTTGGACACAAGGGACAGTATCTGCCTCTCCAGCACATATATATTGCTGCATGTTCCCCTGAGAGCCCACTTGCCTGCACTACATGCTCCAGGACGACATCTGCCACTGCACTGCTGCTGTCTCTGCCCCTCTGGACCCTGCAATGGCACGTACTGTGGAGAGAGCCCCAGCCTTCAGCCTTGAAGAGAACCAGGCCCTGCTGGACAGCCTACTTCCACAGTACAGCAAGCTGTATGGGACACCAGGGGAGCAGGTGAGTGTTCTGTGCACTGCCTTTCTGAATGTGCATTTTGTCTGACTAGCAAGGCTGAGAGTCAGCACACCACTGGCTAGCAGGCTCACTGAGTAGTTGTCACCCCCCATAGTGTGTAGTGACTTGCACTGGACAGGTATGGTGCAGTGACAGTGCTTCTGAACAGGGTTTTACTCCCATGCAATGATACCATGTAGTGACTTCTGGAAAACTGTCCATGGGCAGCCGTGCACTGCCTGGGTACACCATGTGCCCCTGTGATTGCGACATGTATATGCAACTGTGTCATGCACGGATATGTTGCATGTGTAGTAATGGCCTTATCACTTTGTCATCCTGACAGGCTTCTGCCCATCGGAAGCATGAGATCTGGAAGGACATCGTCCGGGCTGTCCGGTCCGTGGGGGTCTACAAGCGCCGGATCCGCAACTGCCAAAAGAGGTGGCAGGACCTTCGGGGCTGGACCCGGAGGATTGCACGGGTCCAGCTGAAGCTGTCGCCTCCTCGCAGGAGGGGCGGAACACGGACCCTGACCCCCACATGCTCAGGATCCTGGCGGTGGTCTTTCCAGACCTGGATGGGCAGCTGAAGGCCAGAGAGCAGCAAGGAGGGGGTGAGTCAAAGACTGCACTGTGTACTCTGTCTAACATGCTATGTGCCCTCCTCCGGCCAGGTTGAACTGCCACAGTACAGCAGTCATGTTGTCCAGGAGCCATGTCCCTCTATTGTGCACTGCCCACTCCTCATCTGATACCCAGGTGTGGCCCTTACATGCAGGGAATTCTGTCACTTAGGACTGTGTCCTTGCAGTTTGCTTGACTCAAGGTGGGAGACAGCATCTGTTTCCCTGACTCTGTGGTGGGCATCATGGGTGGGTCCATTGCTTACACAATGCCTGTATTCTGACATGTATTCAGCGTGTTACTTTGATCTGTGGTCCAATTGCTGAGCTGATCCACCACATGTGGCTGGGGTACCTGGCACACACCCATGCTGCGGGTGGGAACAATGTTCGGGCCCCAGGAGTATGTATATGACGTGTGTCACACATACTTAGCCAGCTGCCTACAGTCCAGGGCTCATCCCTCATTCATGTGGGGCTGGACAGTCATGCCTACTCCAGGCCATACAATACACTCTGTACTCCCACTCCCGTGTATCAGAGGACACATTGTGCACAGTGATTTGACCCCTCAGGTGTCTGCCTCTGTGTCAGTGTGCTGTGGATTAGTCGCCAGGACTGCTGTGGAGTTTCTTGGTAGGGGCTCAGCATGCCACTGGAGATGTGACCATAGGAGACGATACTTGTGTGACACATAGGTGTCTGATCAGCTGCCCATGCAGACTGGGGCATGTAAATGTGAAGTTCAGGCAGCTGTTCCCCATGCACAGCAGAGTGTGAGGGGCTCAGGTTCAGAGGGTAGTGTCACAGGTCTCCCATATGTCCAATAGGTATGACCTGGACAGATGAGGGTTAAGAGGATGTGTTGTGGGGGGATGTACATGTGCACTTGTGCAGCTCCAGGACTTGCATTCCCCATGACCTACTATTGTGACACAGTGCAGAGTGTTGTTGTCTGGCTGCAAGTCATACATCACTGAGACAGTGATGTATGACTTTGCAGTCATGCCTCCGCCATGGCATGTGTCTACTGATTGGTGATCCTGCAGGGGAGTGACATGTGCTACATGCACACCATAGTGGCGCTGGCTATCAGGACATGGGTGCATCATGGTGTCTGTCGCTGGTATGCATCACATGCATTTCCTATTTGACTCTGGGCATCCCTTACATCCGTAAACCTGTACTGACTCAGTGGCAAGAGCTGTGATGTGTCCACACCGTGTCCTCTGCACTGTCCAACTACTGTGTACTTGGTGCATGTGTCAACACTGGGGTGTTGCAATCCAACAGACACCAGACAGATGGGTGCAAGGCCATGTGGGATGTGAGTGCCATGCTTGGCATCAGACTGACAATTGACTTCTCCTGTTCAATTAGGGCACTTTTAGCAATGTACAACTAATGATGCCAGGGCTTGCTCTGTAATGTGCTGTGCTCACAGTGGTGTGTGCGTTTGGTGCAGGTGACTGATGTCTGTCTGTTTCCCCATTGTTTGCAGATACATCCACGGCCACGGAAGGGGACAGCTCCACGGACCAGGAGGAGCCGGAGAGCCAGACTGGGTCAGCAGCCGAGGAGTGGTCGGAGGGACCCAGTGGCACGGAGGGCGAGGGGAGCCACACCGAGGAGTCCTCAGCAGCATCCACCTCAGCTGAGGACCAGAGCAACTCGGAGGATGACTCCCTTGTGGAGGCGGGTGTCAGCAGCCACCACACCCCAGCTAGTGTTGCTGTCCCCGCCACCACCAGCACCACCACCGCCCTCCCATCGGCTCCCATTCCCCAGGTCCGTGGAGGCTCCCATGTCCGGGAGCGTGTCTCCTTTGGGCCAGGCACCGCACCCCCTGCCCCTGTGTCCCCTGCTGCCCTGAGTGAGGAGTCTGTGTACCTCCTTCGCCAGCTCCATGTAGGGCAGACAGCCATGCTGAGTGTCCTCCATGCGCACACCGCGCTGTTGACTCAGCTGGTGTCGTTCATGGAGGGCATCTCATCGGGCATGTCTGACCTACAGAGGGGCAATAGGTCCATGGACTCCTCCCTGACGGCAGCAGTGTCCCTCCTCAAACGGTCCCTCACCCCTCCTGCCTCTGCTCCATCCACACTCCCCAGCACCTTACCCATCCCAGGCACACACACACCGGCACAGGCACACACCAGCACACACACATCCAGCACACTGACACACACGCCAATGACAAAACGCACACGCACGCACATTCAGGGGACTGAAGCCAGACTCACAGGGGATGGGGCCCTGGAACACACACACGCATCCACATGCACTGCGCAGTCCTCAGTTCCCTCTCCTCCAAAGCACCCTCCCTTGCCTCACCTGCAACCCCAAAGTCACAGCAGCTCTTCCTCTGTGACCTCGGCCTCTTCCCCACCGATGAAGCTGCTCCAGCATCCCGGGGGAAGAGGAAGCCCACCCACACGGAGCAGAGTGCCCCTCGCCCCCGGACACCCCCTCCCCAGGCGCAGACGGACTGAGGCCCCCACCCGCAAGTCCCCCCGGAGTGCTAAGAGCAAGACCCCGCCACCGCCCTGCAGCTCAGGCACAAGGTCTCCGTCCTCCATCCCTCAGGCCCCCACTGCACAGGTGCCCCCACCACACCCTGCCCCAGGTTCCCCCACCCACAGATATACCATCCCCAAGATGCTCCGGCCTTCTCCTCCTGCCACTTGCTCTCCCAGCACCACACCCCCCGCTGCGCTTGTCTGTGCCACTGATGTGGTGAGGGTGTCCTCCCCCTCTGTCCAACCCACCTTGCCTGTTCCCCATTCTCCTCCCCTGGAGGTAGGCACTGCAGTGGAGTCCACTACCGCCCTGTCTGACTTGGGCACTGCAGTGGCGGACCTGTCCACCCCATCTGCAGGGTCCACTGCAGTTGTGCTGGCACCCACGACATCTGTGTCATGCCCCCAGTTGTGCCGGCACACACCATGTCAGACACCTCCACTGCAGTTGTCAGTGGCTCTCCAGCACCCACCACCCCTTCCCTGACTCCCCTGGTGAGCCCTGATCCTGTCCCTGCGGTGCCTGGCCTGCCCCCGGTTGCCCCTCCTAGTGGATTGTCCCTGGTATTGTGCAGGCATGCGTAGGGTGACATCTGCCAGTGTCACCCTGTTTGAACTTTGACAATGGACTGGCCATTGGCCTTTGCTCTAATTTCTTCTGGACGTCGTTATCAAACAACACATATGCTGAATAAAGCAACTTTCTTTTCTCTAGTGCTCATGCTTCAGATGTACATGTTGTTGGTGCAGCTAACCATGCCCTTGCTGCAGTGATGGTGATATCTGGTCTCATGATTATGAAGTGTTACTGTGCAGGAACCCATGTGGTCCAGGGGGAATGTGTCCTATCATGTGGTGTATCCATGTCATCAATAGCAGCATCTGAGGGTGTCATGTGTTCAGTATTTGGCAATGGGTTTCCTACTTACATTGGCAATTTCATATCTGTGGCTTCCACCCCTGCACATCTGTTGTGCCTGCCATCGTTGCATTTGTCTACTTCCCTGACCGTGTTGCCATCTCCAGTGGACATGCAGGTTTGGGCATCAATGGGGAGGGACTCATCCGTGTAGTCAGTGCAACATTGCTATACAAGTGTGTTGGATCTGTGCTGATGATTCCGTTGGCACATCCATGACCAGGCTGATGTGATGGGAGCCCTCATTTGGTGCTAATTGTTTATTGTGTGACCAAGTGCTCAGCTGACATGATGGGGCCCTACTGAGGCAACATATGGCACAGCTTTCCTCACACAGGAGTGGAGTCCCCTCATGGCAGTGTGTACACGTGTGACATTGCCTGCGCCCAAGGTGTGTGTTGTATGTGCATGTCTGTGTGTTCACTTCCATTCATCTGCGCATGCTGTGATCCCTAGTGTTGTACCTGTTTGTGATGCTTGCTGACTTGAGCTATGTTCCCCCAAAGTCTTCTCCCTGTGTTCTCTGTGATGTGGGTGCATGGCACATTACTGGTCATCAGGGTGTCACCCATAGGTGTGTTTGCTGTCAGGGCAGAGTTTGTGTGCAGACGCAGATGGGTCACAGTCAGGTTTCCCTTTGGCACTTGTTGTTTGCCCCTGTCATGTGATTTCCAGTTTGTGTTATCTTTCAGTGATTGTGACACGTTGTGTGTGTGACTGCTGGCACTCCTTAGGGTCCGGGCTGCAATGTTGGTTGTTGTCTATGTGTGTTCTTTGTGGGTGACCTTGGCTTCTTCATTGGTGTGTGACTGTGGCTGGGATCCCATTGGTCGGTGTGGTATTGCCGTCATGTCCATGTACAGCGTAGTGTGCAGTGTGTCAGACATTCAGGAGTCTTGTTGAGTGTCCATGTGTGATGTGTTTCTACACCTTGGTTCCCACCCACCACCCTGGAATAGTCATGGGTGCATGTGCAATGTCACCAGTGCATGTGTACTTCACTGCTGCACATTGTTGGAGGTCGAGGGGTGTGGTCTTGAGTGTGTGCAGATGAGAGTTGTTGCCCGGCTAGTCCCCTGCCTCCATGTTGGCCTTGGCTTACTGGCCATGCTGATTGATTTGTGCTTGTGTAGGTGTGATGGTAGTTAGTTGCTCAGGACACCTGACTGTGGTTCACAGTGTGATCGACATTTAGCTTTGTCATCACAGTGGTATTTTTATTCAGCCCAGGGTCACCACATTGTGGGGGCCCTGGGGGTGGTGCTGTGGTGTGTCTGTGACTTGCTGTGTCAGTTGTTGTTCCTACGTGCCTGTGTGACATGTGTGTTTTGTGCTCCCTCTCACCTGTCAATGCCTGCTTGCCTACATAGGGGATTTGGATCCATGAGTTACCTTAGTGTGGCAGTGTATGCACATCTGTATGATTGGTATTCAGCTCTCCTCATGTGTTGTGTTGTTGCCTGGGGACACTGGCACCCCCACCCCTCACCTGCTGTGTATGATGACAGTGTTGGTCTGCCTGTTTGTGTTTGTGCATCTGCACCACTGCATTGGCATATCTTGGGTGTGCCATTGGCTGTATGTTGTTTGGTGTGTTTCCCCTGCTGTCCCTGGGACTCCTAGGTCATCGGTCAGCACAGTGATCATGGTTTGTGTGTCCCATTGCTGCCATGGTATGGTATCTGTTCACCTCACATCTGCTGTCTCCACAGGGTATCTGCATTTGTGTGCCCATTGGTGCAAATATGTGGTTCTGCATTCTGATGGTCACTTCTGTCATTGTGTCATTGATGACTGTTGACGGTCTCAGCCCCCATGGGTGTTGTTTGTCTGCACATGGCCAAAGGAATGTTTCATTTGCACTGCAGTATTTGGCTCCCCCAATTTATGTTGCAATGGGACACATACACTACTTTGCCACAGATGAGTTTTTGGTTCTGTGACCAGGAATGATCCATGCAGTTTGGCAGTTGCAGCTCTTTCTTTGTCAACAATTACCTTTTGGTCACTGTGATGATGAGGGTGTAGACCCCATTGCCACAATGGTCAAAATGTGCTTCAGCTATGGACCCCACACTTACCTTTTGGTCACTGTGATGATGGGGGTTTAGACCCCATTGCCACAATGGTCAAAATGTGCTTCAGCTATGGACCCCACACTTGCCTTTTGGTCACTGTGATGATGGGGTTTAGGACCCCATTGCCACAATGGTCAAAATGTGCTTCAGCTATGGACCCCACACTTGCCTTTTGGTCACTGTGATGATGGGGGTTTAGGCCCCATTGCCACAATGGTCATGGGCTGCTTGCATTGTGGGTGCCACACACATATATGTGTGGCACATGTGCTAGGGGGTCACATTGTATGTTCAAAGTCATGTTCGGTGTTGTAGGCATTTGACACAGCCTGCTCACACGCTTGTCATGGTGGTGGGGGGATGTCTTAATCTTGCATTCCCTAGGTTGTGGTGTGCTTGTTGTGTCATGCATTGTCCATCCTATGAGTGGGGTGGTAGTAGTGGTAGGCATCCAGCCCCCTGGCTAAGGGTGGTAGTAGTGGTAGGCTTCCTGCCCCCTGGCTAAGGGTGGTAGTAGTGGTGGGCATCCTGCCCCCTGGGTGAGGGTGGTAGTAGTGGTAGGCATCCTGCCCCCTGGCTAAGGGTGGTAGTAGTGGTAGGCATCCAGCCCCCTGGCTAAGGGTGGTAGTAGTGGTGGGCATCCTGCCCCCCTGGGTGAGGGTGGTAGTAGTGGTAGGCATCCTGCCCCCCTGGGTGAGGGTGGTAGTAGTGGTAGGCATCCTGCCCCCGTGGGTGAGGGTGGTAGTAGTGGTAGGCATCCTGCCCCCTGGCTAAGGGTGGTAGTAGTGGTGGGCATCCTGCCCCCCTGGGTGAGGGTGGTAGTAGTGGTAGGCATCCTGTCCCCCTGGCTAAGGGTGGTAGTAGTGGTAGGCATCCAGCCCCCTGGCTAAGGGTGGTAGTAGTGGTGGGCATCCTGCCCCCCTGGGTGAGGGTGGTAGTAGTGGTAGGCATCCTGCCCCCGTGGGTGAGGTTGGTAGTAGTGGTAGGCATCCTGCCCCCTGGCTAAGGGTGGTAGTAGTGGTGGGCATCCTGCCCCCTGGGTGAGGGTGGTAGTAGTGGTAGGCATCCTGCCCCCTGGCTAAGGGTGGTAGTAGTGGTAGGCATCCAGCCCCCTGGCTAAGGGTGGTAGTAGTGGTGGGCATCCTGCCCCCCTGGGTGAGGGTGGTAGTAGTGGTAGGCATCCAGCCCCCTGGCTAAGGGTGGTAGTAGTGGTGGGCATCCTGCCCCCCTGGGTGAGGGTGGTAGTAGTGGTGGGCATCCTGCCCCCTGGCTAAGGGTGGTAGTAGTGGTGGGCATCCTGCCCCCCCTGGGTGAGGGTGGTAGTAGTGGTAGGCATCCAGCCCCCGTGGCTAAGGGTGGTAGTAGTGGTAGGCATCCAGCCCCCTGGCTAAGGGTGGTAGTAGTGGTGGGCATCCTGCCCCCCTGGGTGAGGGTGGTAGTAGTGGTAGGCATCCTGCCCCCCTGGGTGAGGGTGGTAGTAGTGGTAGGCATCCTGCCCCCGTGGGTGAGGGTGGTAGTAGTGGTAGGCATCCTGCCCCCTGGCTAAGGGTGGTAGTAGTGGTGGGCATCCTGCCCCCCTGGGTGAGGGTGGTAGTAGTGGTAGGCATCCTGCCCCCTGGCTAAGGGTGGTAGTAGTGGTAGGCATCCAGCCCCCTGGCTAAGGGTGGTAGTAGTGGTGGGCATCCAGCCCCCTGGCTAAGGGTGGTAGTAGTGGTGGGCATCCTGCCCCCTGGCTAAGGGTGGTAGTAGTGGTAGGCATCCTGCCCCCCTGGCTAAGGGTGGTAGTAGTGGTAGGCATCCTGCCACCCTGGCTAAGGGTGGTAGTAGTGGTAGGCATCCTGCCCCCTGGCTAAGGGTGGTAGTAGTGGTAGGCTTCCTGCCCCCCTGGCTAAGGGTGGTAGTAGTGGTGGGCATCCTGCCCCCCTGGGTGAGGGTGGTAGTAGTGGTGGGCATCCTGCCCCCTGGCTAAGGGTGGTAGTAGTGGTAGGCATCCTGCCCCCCTGGCTAAGGGTGGTAGTAGTGGTAGGCATCCTGCCACCCTGGCTAAGGGTGGTAGTAGTGGTAGGGCATCCTGCCCCCTGGCTAAGGGTGGTAGTAGTGGTGGGCATCCTGCCCCCCTGGGTGAGGGTGGTAGTAGTGGTGGGCATCCTGCCCCCCTGGCTAAGGGTGGTAGTAGTGGTGGGCATCCTGCCCCCTGGGTGGGGTGGTAGTAGTGGTAGGCATCCAGCCCCCTGGCTAAGGGTGGTAGTAGTGGTAGGCATCCAGCCCCCCTGGGTTGGGGTGGTGGCGCGCATTCAGGCCCCTGTGTGCATATGTGGCATTGGTGATGGGCATCCCGCCCCTATGGTGCTGCTGTTGCTGGTGTAAGTATATTCAGATTCCCAGTGTATGTGTGTGATGTGTCGTGTACGTGTTGTATGTGTTTTGTGGTTGGTGTCTGACTTACCTTCTGCGCCGTACGCGTCCGTGCCTGTTCCGGTAGTAGATGTAGAATATTGGTATGATCGGGACGAAGGGATTCATGGTTGGTTCGTGTCGTTCGTCCTTCTCGTTGCTTCGCGTCGTCCTCGTCGCTTGGCTTCGTCCTCGCCGCTTCGCTTCGTCCTCGTCGCTTCGCGTCGTCCTCGTCGGTGCTGTGTTCGTCTCGTAGCCGTGGATCGTGTTGTGGCGCGATTCGGAGCTTATGTGCGCCTCTCCGGATGCTTTGACGTGCCGTGCGTAGCGACGGGTTCGGCGCGTACGGAAAGCGCATCGTACTTGTCCGGCCGGACGGGGCTGCATTTTCCCTTCCGTGCGACTCGATTCGGCGTTTCCGGATTCGCCTCGGTCGGAGAACAGGACCTGGTTTGGGTGAGTACGGCTCGGCCGGAATTTTTGCTGTTGTGCGCATCGTACTTGCTCGTTCGGTGTGCTGTACGGATCGGTCGGGAAACTGGCTTTCGCATGGCTTTTTTCCCGACCGAATAGTATTGGGTGCGCCTCCGACCGAGATCGGAATCGGCCCCATTGTCTGGCCAACACATATTTAGCTAAGTGATGAACCTCTGTCTGCCAATTCTCTAAACTGCTGTAAAAATCGGTTCTGTTCTTACAGATGAACCTTTAGGGGTGTGCAGCCGATCATGGTTTCTAGAGCCTCTAAGGCAGATTCAAGACGGGTTCACTGCCTATGAATGTCTTTCAGTACCCCTGCATGTTTCGCAACACCCTGCCTTCGGATATAAGCCTTAAAGGCATCCCAAACTGTGGCATATTTTGGGACTATAACAACATTGTTCTGGAAATATTCTAGAATTGTAGATCGAGGCTCATCTCTGAACACTGGGTCTAGCAGATAGGAAACTGGAAACCACTAGTAAGGGTGACCAAACCTGGAGTGTGGAATGACTAGCTCAAATATAACAGGTGGATGGCCAGAAAGTATGCTAAGCAGATGTTGCACTGCCGAAACAGAAGTGGCAATTTCCAGAGATGCCAATTAAAATTCGAGTCAAGAGGATGTCTTATGTGGCGCAGAGTAGAAAGGAAAGTCTTTTACCGCCAGGTGTGCTGAACGCCACAAAACTTTCAACCCATAGAGATTAATGATATCATGTAATGCTTTTGGTGCTTGAGTATGATAAGAGTGACATGTCCCAAAACAGTCTCATGGCGTATCAAGCACTAAATTCAGATTGCTTCCCATATCATGCATATATAAGATAACTGCACAGTTTGGTAAAGAGATCTAAAAAACAACCTGGGGGTCATCAATATTCGATGCATATGTATTAACTAATGTTAGTTTGATGTTTTGTAGGGTACCAACTAGAATAAGAGAGCTGCTAGCACAGTCCTCATACATTGGTTTCAGTTTGAAGGCTATGTGGGGATGCAGCAAAACACATACTCTTCTGGAATATGAACTGTACAAAGAGAGGTAGTGGTGAGGTGACAAATTTGGGTCAAAGGAGCTCAGGCGCTTGGGTGCCAGTGTGTCTCCTGTAGAAAAGCTACATCATCCTCATAGCGGTCTGGATATGTCAACACCCTACCAGCTGTGTGGAGGTCGTTAACGCCTGTAATGTTCCAGGTGAGCAATTTGAAAGCGTGGCTACGAGACATCATAGATAAGAAGAGAGAACTGTGCGAGATCCAAGTGCCAAAGTGGATCGTACATCAATACCCCCAAAATGTGCATGACCATTGTACCAAATAACATGACAACCAAGTTACTTACCTTTGGTAACTCTTTATCTGGTAGAGACATAATCTAGTCACAGATTCCTTACCATAGAATTTCCCAGGTGTCAGGCTGGCTCCAGAAGACTTTTGCTTGAACAATACCCTTGCGCACCGGTAGGTGGCATCGGTCGGCTTCACGTGAAGTCGTAGGAGGTTGGCTCCGTATATAGCGTCCACCTATAGTGAGGCACTGTGCACGGAGTCCAGGCAACCCTTAGTGATAGTGTTTAGGTCCCTGATAACCAAAGCTCTCAAGGGGTAGCTGCGAAGAGCAGCTAAGGCTTATTCAGGAGGGTATAAAGCGGGTACATTTACCACATAGTCAGTCAGCAAGCTTTCACACAAGAAGGAACTACACCAGTGCTAATAAAAATACTGTAGTATTTATTTACTTGACGCTAATAACTAACTTGGTATATCTCCTACCTGCAGAAATTAAATACACACATGAATTACTTTAAAAACAGGTAAGTAGCATAGACATGGGGCTCTGTAGGGGAACCAAACCATACACTAAGAAAGTAGTATGAGAAAAATACCAAAATTAGACTGTTACCCAAGGATGGAGAAGCCGAGGGGAAGCAAGGAACCACCAAAGGTAAGTAGCTAGGGACCCCAAGGTGCCCGGATGCAGAATAGTTACACCGGATCAAACGTCCAAAGGATAACACATGACAATTAGCGGTTGGTATTTTCTTGTTTCAGGACCCTTCCCAAAGGACCCGGGGACACCAATGGGATCAAGGGAGGTTGGAGAGCCACCCCATCCTTGGATACCCAGGGAACCAGGATACCTATACCAAGGAGCCTGGGTGCATAGGTGCGAAGTGTTATCGGAATCTCCAGTAGGAGGCAATGGAAAGTCTTAGAAGACCGGCAGCTGCAGCGACTTGTGGACCAGGACGGTGGAACTCAAACATGGATTCTGGATGAGGAGTACCTGAAAGCAGAGAACAGAGTCCAAACCACCCATATGTGTCCAGGACGAGCAAGAGCACAATGCCATCCCTTGTTTGAGGTACTTGTTGCAGCATGACAGTCTTGAGGTAGCAGCTGTGGAGCCAAGGCGACGATGCAGGAACACAGGAATTTTCCATCAGCTGTCCCGCGAAGGATGAGGAATGCAGGAAGGTCAGTAGCCGGCAAGACCACCAACAAGCCTTGGCAGCCGCAAGAGTCGGGTTGAAGAAAAAGATGCTTGGATGCAGACCAGCAAGGTCTGTGGTACTCACCCAGCAAGGGTAAGTCAGTGCCAGTCCACAGCACGCAGGAGAGCCAGCAGAAATCATTAGAGCTCCCTTGAGGACCCTCTGGCAGCAGGCACAGGGAGTCGCAGGGAAGCCTCAGCAGTACACGGAAGATGGAGGCCCATGGTACAGAGGATGCAGGCAGGGCGTTGTTCTTGGAGCTGTGCAATGCTGGAGGCTAGGACTTCTTGGAGCTTGAAGAAATTTCGTGAAGAGAGCTAACAAGCCTTGATGTTTACAGGGAGGTGGTTCAAGTCGGCTGGAGAGGGATTACAGGCGCCCAAGTTCCAGGGAAGACTGGTCAGGCCTCTGGAGAACCAACAAACCACCACCTGTGTTGCAGAGCCGGGCGATGTCCGTGGAACAGCAGGATCAGCAAATCAGTTGTCGAGGTGTCTGCGGATCCAGGGAAGTGACTCCTTCACTCCAAGGGAGATTCCTTATTGTTTGGATGCATGCAGAGTCCTTGCTGACTCGGAGCATGCACAGCCTCGGAGTTGCAGAAACCTGAAGAACGTAGAGACAAAGTTGCAGTTGCAGTCTTCCCACAGAAAGCAGTCTTGTCTTGAGTCCTGGCTTAAAGAAGCAACAGATTTCCAGGGTTCACCAGCAGAAGAGTCTTTAGACGATCTTAGGAAGACAAGCAGTCTGCCATTGAAGATGCTGTCCAGACGAATCTGAGGACCCACCCTCAGCGGAGCCCTTAAATAACCCTAAAAAGGGGAAGGACCTCTTCTGCGATGACCCACTAATCAGGGGGCCAGTCAGATGCTCCAAGGGGTCACGATTCACACTGCAGAATCAAGTGGCCACCTGGAGGAGCTCTGTGCACCTCCCTAGGGAGGTGCACAGAGCTCCTCCCTAGGGAGGAACCCCTGTCCTTTGTGTAGTTTCGTGCAAGAGCGGGAGCCAGGGGCTCCGGAACTGGGTAAAACTGGTTTATGCAAAGAGGGCACCAAATGTGCCTTTCAATGCAGTCTGGCGGCACTTAGAAGCGCCCCCACCATCCATAATTCTAAAGGAGAGGTGGTAACACCTCTCCTTCACAGGAAATCCTTTGTGCAGCTTCCCCTGCCCAAGTAAGGCTCCTCAACAGGGGGGCAGAACAGTGTCTGAGGATGGCAGCAGCGCGAGATGGCAGGCAGACCCAGGTAGGTATTGGGGGGTCCTCTAAGAAGCCCCCAGTACATGGTATCATGCACCTAACACTGGAATCGGTGTAGTTGCATGATTCCAACATGACCAGGTTCCGGGCAGCCAATATGTAGTTGGACATCTCGACTTGCCAGTGTCCACTACATACCTTAAAATGACTGTCCCGCACTTACAAAGACCAGAGAATGGAGTCCAAGGTTTGTAGGGGTACCTCTGCTCATGCAGGGGTACCCACACCCTGCCCTTGGACTGAAGGGCCTGTGTTAGAAAGTAGGATCTGCTTTCATGGTTACCCCCACTTTTTGCTTGGTGTCAGTATGTTTTTGACCTAGTCTGACTGGGATCCTGCTAATCAGGACACTAGTCACTGTGCTTTCTCTCTAAATTGACCATAAGTACTTTTGTACATCCACAATTGGCTACTGATGCACCCTTGTAAGTTCTCAGTATATGGTACTAAGGAACCCAGGGCACAGGTACACCAGGGGTCTCCCATGGGCTGCAGCATGCATTGGGCCACCAATGGGAGTCCATTCAAACTGTGACTATAGCCCTGCAATTGCAGCCTGTGTGAGTTGGTGGTTGACACCCCTAAAACCCCGGAGTCGATTCTCCAGGCTTTGTAAGCGCGGTCAGCCATGTTGATACATATAGTGGACGTCAGTCATTACGAGATGTCTAACAATATAGTGGCTGCACCAAACCCGGTCATGTTTGGTATCAAACATGTTGGAATCATACCCAAACACTGATTCCAGTGTTGGAAGTATGATCCCATTTACTGGGGGCTCTCTTGGGGTACCCCCCTGTAGTCCCAGTAACAGCCTTTCAGGGTCTGACAGCAAGCTAGTGCTGCTGCTGACGCACAGACACAATTCTGCCCTCTTGCTACTGAGCCAAGCTTGAGCAGGAGAAGGTTTGAACAAAAGGTTTCCAGTGACAGGAAGGTGTGACCACCTCCCAGACAGTAACAAGTGTATTGGGCTGGGGTGGGGGCGCTTGCCAGTGCCACCAGACTACTTTGAAGGGCACATTCAGTGCCATTCTTGCATACTCCAGTTTGAGTCAGTTCAGGGAGACTTGGCTCCTGCTCTGGTGCAAAACTGGACAAAGGACATGGGAGTATCCTGCCCTCTGTCCAGCCCCTCCTCTGGGCGGGACGCTTGAGTTGTTCCAACCCTTTCCTTAGGGGACTTAAGGGCTTACCTGTGGTTAGTTCCTTAGATTCATTGTGGGCCAAGACTCAAGACTGAAAAAACGTCACTTTTCAACCGTCTGGGCACTTGGACTTCGTTGGACTCACCTGGAACCGAGACTGCACCAAGGAAGATTCCTGCTGCTCCTGGGCTCACAGTTATGCAAGTCTTCTTCGTCGTCTGTGTCTGTGCTTCATCCACGTTCTTTGTCAGACCTGTGGGCATCAAGCACACCCGAAGTAATCTCCCTTGGAGTGAAGCAGTCACTCCCCTGCATCTGCAGGCACCGCAATGAAGCTGACTGGTTTGCTGCTCCTGTTGTCCTATGAACTTCCCAAGGCTCAGCAACACAGGTGGTGGTTCTGCAACTCCCTCGAGGCCTGACCTGTCCTCTCTGCAATTTTGAGGCCAGTATTCCTCGCTGGAACCGCTGGGACCAAAACCCTGTGCACCGCGTCGACGTGCCATTGCCAAGGCTTGTTGGCTCTGCACTCCAGAGATCTTCGGGCTACTAGAATCTCCAGCCTCCCACCTCCTTTCTTACCAATTTCAGCTTCCTCACCGCATCTTCTGCACTGTGGGCCTTCGTTCTTGGTGAGCTGCTCGAGGTCCTCTTACGACTCCAGTGCCTTCGGCCTGTGGGTCCTCCTGAGGGCCTTCTCCTGCTTCAGTGGGCTCATCTGCTTTCTCGGTGTCTGCTCTGACTCTTCTGCTATTAGTGAGCCCCTTGCTGGTCCCAACATTGTTCCTTCTTCATTCTCCACGCCAGTTGCGGCTACTAAGGCTTGTTGGTCCTCCCGCTGGACACCGATCACCTAGCCACCGACTTCCGACATGGGACAGCTCGTGCACGGATACTGGTCCTCACAGCTGCATTGACAAGGTCGCAGTCGACTCTCTTGAACCTTCCAACATCAGCGAGCATTGCTCTTCCGTGTCTCCTGGTCACTCCTGAGTGGCATAGACTCTGTCCCCTCTGCTTGCAGGTTCTTCACCTCCAGAATCCACCCTTGGATTCCATCAGACTTCTTCACCTTCTTCTCCAGAGACACTCTCTTCCACGGCTTCCATTGTCGTCTACGGAGGTTTCCAAAGTCTCTTCACCCCTATGCACCTGGCTTACCTGGAATAGGTAACCTGGTTCCTGAGGTATCCACGGGTGGGGTGGCTCTCCAACTTTCTATCCTCCAAGGGAATACTTCGGGGGCCTCTGGGAAGGGTCTTTCTTCTACAAAACAGCAACTGCGAATTCCCAATTTACTTCAATTGGTCACACAGCTGTGTTCCCACTCTGCACACAGACTCCATGGGGTTCCTGGGTACTTACCTTGGGTGGTTCCTTGTGTCCCCAGCTCCTCTAGGTCTTCTGGTCCAAGTCCCATCCTCTTCTGCAGTTCACATTCCACTTTCTTAGTATATGGTTTTGTCTCCCCCTGGCAACTACTGTGTTTTGTGATACTTACCTTATTGCATTTGAAGTATTGTTGTGCATTGTATTTATATCTCCGGGTAGGAGATATACCAATGTGTTATTCAGTGAAATAAATAGAAGTATTTTTATATAAACAGTGTGTGGTTCTTTTTCATTTAACTTACACCATAAGATTAAACTGGTAAAAAAAGCTGCTTAACACTCCTGAAGCCTGCTCTCCACAGCTACCACTTTGAGAGCGGTCTATGGTTATCAAAGACCACTAAAATCACCATAAGAGTTGCCTGGATTAGTGCAAGGTGTCTCACTTACATAAGTGTCCACCATATACTAAGACAGCCTCCTACACTGGTGTGCAGCGGTTGGGATTTAAGCCTGCACTGTTTTACCATTTAATCTAGGTGTTGGTAACATGAGAAACCATCACTAGCTTGGCACATATAAAACATTTGTGATTTAGTAAGTTCTACTGAACTTTTTGGATTGGTAGTTAAGGGTCTAGCACAACCCTTTCTGCAATCTTTGGAAGTTTAGTTTTCACTAGGGTAGGTAGGTGCAACACCACACTATACCTAGTCACCATGTCTTTGATTGGGGATCCTAGAGGATCTCAACCCTCTAGGTACAGTCAGGAATTCAGGACCTTAGCTGCATCCAGTAAACTCAAGACAGGTAGCAACCCTAAATCAGAGCAGCTCTTGGAGATGTTCCTGCAGTATGACCTCCAGAATCCTGAGAGGCCAGAAGAGCAGGAAAACTCTGGGTTGGGTAGGGCCCAAGAAGAAGGGTCAGGGGTGGCTCACCCCAGTGACCCCAATTCTGAGCCTGACCAGGAGGAGTTTGAATACCCCTCAATGGTGAACTCTAATCCCCCAGGGAATAGTACAGAGGGAGTCCCTAGAGGTAGGTCCCCCTTTAGTCTTCCTGGGAGAGTGCAAAGAGTCCAGGGGAAGCCTAGGTCCTCCTCTCTCAATTCAATCTCCTCTAACCACTTCAAAGGGACCTCCATCTCTAACCAGAGGGAGGACTCTTTAGAGAGGGAATACCACCTGCTCAAACTTGAGAGAGCCAAGCTCAGAATCAAGAAGGAACAGTTGGCCCTTCATACGGAGACCCTGGAAGTTCAGAGGGCTAGAAAGAATTTTGGGATTAGGATCCCATGGAGGCAGCACTAGCAATTCTAGGGTCAGGGAACATTCCTTTGATACTAGGAACCTGAGGAGGATAGTCCCTCCTTACCAGGAGGGGGATAACATCCATCTGTTTTGGAGAGGGCCTGTAAAGTTCAAGTCCAGTGGGCAACGATCTTGTGGTTCTCCTTCTCACTGTTGGGGAGGAAGATGCAGACAATTACCCAGATTGAAGAGTGCCCTCATAGATGGGTTTGGTTTAACAACTTAACAGTACAGAGTTAAGTTTAGGGACACACAGAAGGCACATACCCAAGACAGGGTAGATTTTGTAGACAATACTATTAAGGCTCTGTAAGGCTGGCTTCATGGAAGTAATGTACATGATTATGAGGGACTGTACAATTTATTGATGAGGGAGCATATCCTTAATTATTGTCAAAGTCAACAACTGCACCTGTACCTGGTGGACTTAGATCTGACCTCTCCCGAAGAATTGGGAAAGAAGACAGACAAGTGGGTCCACAACAGGGTGAAGCAAAACTCTCATGGTGGTGGTGACCAGAAGAAGCAAGATTCCTCTAAAGCCCAAGAGAGCGGTGGGGAGAAAGGTAAAGATCAGAATGAGTCTTCAAAAGGTCCCCAAAAGTCTTTCTCTGGGGGTGGGTCCCAAACCTCCTCCAACAAGAACGCTTGGTGTTCCTAAAGCGACTAGCACCCCTAGCACCAGTAGTAGTAGTGCCATCAAGGGATTAGTAGGGTTAACCTTGGGTTCTGAAATGGGTCCTGGCCTAGTCAAAACACCCACTCAGACTGTTCTA
>CAWUFW010028531.1:20000-21491 GCA_963921515.1 Calotriton arnoldi | reverse complement strand
ATAGAGAGAGATGGAGATAGAGATAGATAGATAGATAGAGATAGATAGATAGATAGATAGATATAGATAGATAGATATAGATAGATAGATAGATAGATATAGATAGATATAGATAGATAGATAGATATAGATAGATAGATAGATATAGATAGATGTAGATAGATAGATAGATAGAGATAGATAGATAGATATAGATAGATAGATATAGATAGGTAGATAGATAGATAGATAGAGAGATACAGATAGCTATAGATAGATATAGATAGATAGATAGATATAGATAGATAGATAGATATAGATATAGATAGATATATAGACAGATAGATATAGATAGATATAGAGAGATAGATAGAGATAGATATATATAGATATAGATAGATAGATAGAAAGATATAGAGAGATAGACAGATAGATAGATAGATAGAGAGAGAGATAGATAGATAGATAGATAGAGAGATGGATATAGATAGATAGATATAGTGAGATAGATAGATATAGATATAGAGAGATAGATAAATATAGAGAGATAGATAGTTATAGAGAGAGATAGATCTATCTATAGATAGATATAGATAGATAGATATAGATAGATATAGATAGATAGATAGATAAAGAGAGATAGATATAGAGAGATAGGTAGATCGATAGATATAGAGAGATAGATAGAGAGATTTAGAGAGATAGAGAGATATAGATAGATATAGAGAGATAGATATAGATAGATAGATAGATAGATATAGAGAGATATAGATAGAGAGAGAGGGATATAGATAGATAGATAGATAGATAGATAGATAGATCGATATAGAGATGGATAGATAGATAGATAGATAGAGATAGATAGATATAAATATAGATAGACAGATCTAGAGAGATAGATATAGAGAGATAGATAGATAGATAGATAGATATAGGGAGATAGATAGATAGATATATATAGATAGATAGATAGATAGATATAGATAGATAGATATAGAGAGATAGATAGCTATAGAGAGATAGATAGATTTAGATAGATATAGATAGATAGATATATATATATATAGAGAGATAGATATAGATATAGAGAGATAGATAAATATAGAGAGATAGAGAGAGATAGATAGATAGATATGGATAGATAGATAAAGATAGATAGAGAGTGATAGATATAGATAGATAGAGAGAGATAGATAGAGAGAGATAGATATAGAGATAGATAGATATAGAGAGATAGATAGATAGATATAGAGATAGATAGATATAGGGAGATAGATAGATAGATATAGATAGATATAGGGAGATAGATAGATATAGATAGATAGATAGAGAGATAGATAGATAGATAGATAGATAGCTATAGAGAGATAGATAGATAGATGGATAGATAGAGAGATAGATAGATAGAGAGATAGATAGATAGATGGATATAGATAGATAGATGGATATAGATAGATAGATAGATATAGAGAGATAGATAGATATAGAAAGATAGACAGAGATAGATAGATA
>CAWUFW010028530.1:0-21495 GCA_963921515.1 Calotriton arnoldi | reverse complement strand
TTTATCGCTGTCCCTGTAGTGTTATCGTGGACATTTGCCGCGTTATCGGGGTACTATCGCATGTTACCGCAGTGTTGTGAATGCCACGTTAACACGGGGTTATTTTCCCGCAATAGGCTGTGATATGAGGACTTGCGTTAACCTATTTTAGCGATGATTATCGCACGTTCTTGAGAATATCCCCCTGAGTTGTAACACTGCGTTCCGAACAGAGGACCAGCAGAATGGTTCTGAACTCTTTGCAGTTTGGAGAGTGATGTAGAAGTCAGTGTAGAGACTTTTACAGGAATCCACGCAGGGTATTACCTTAAGGATAATTATGTTATTTGTACTAATTTATTTACTTTCCTCGAAATTAATATCTCAATATCAACATTTTTTTGAAAAATGTCATAACAAAAAAGTGAGATTGCCTTATTACACTTGTCTTAACAGTAATAACCTTTTCTTTTGGAGAAACTGTTAATGTGTCTTTCATCTGTTTCACACTAGCATTTTTTGGTAATCAGGCTGAAAATGAATATCATTCCGTAATATTCTTTACTAGAATATGTGAAAACACCTATGTGAGGAAAAAATATCTTTAAATAGACCTTTTGTCACAGAGCAAGGACTTTGTTGAGAAATATAACTAGATGCATTGTTGGACACCAAATAAAAATTTCACAATTTCATAAAGTGTAAAATTATTAAATGGAGGCAGTTTGGCGGACAGGGAGAATTTGTATTATGCCCACGTCCAGATTGAAATCTTCAATGAGCCTTGCAGGAATGAAGCCAATTCAAGTTCACAACTGAACTAAAGACATTTTACATGAAGACATATTTAATTGATTGTTTGATGTTGCTATCACACAGACCTAATACACTGAGAAAAGACAACAAAGTAGATGCATTCAAATGGTTATTATTATTATTGTTAGTATTAGTAATAATATTAGTAAAACCTTTTTATATAGCACGAGAATGATTATAATTATCTATTATTATTATTATCATAGTTATTTCTGAAAATAACATGTACAACTATTACCCAATGTAATGGTACTCAACGGGGAAACAACCTTTACAAAGCGGTTATTCCCATACATCCATTGCTACACACATGCCTTTAGCATGCATATGCCTTTACCATGCATACCTTTACCACACAAATGTTTACCACAAATATTTACCACAAATATACCTTTACCACGTATGCCTTTACAACGACTCAATTACGTGAACTCGGATGGAAGGTGGAGTCAGCCATGCCATGATTTAAATTCCTGACTTGAAATCACTGCTTGTGTAGACAGTGAAATGTTAACTAATTGTTGCCATCCACTAGCCTAAACAACCATAGGTCTTCACTATTACGTAGAGGATCAGGACCGCCATCCTATTTTCCAATTTCCTAATTTTGACACTGTTAGAAAGTCATCCTTTCACACTGTTCACCCCTATTTTTTGCTGAATTATACTGGTGGTAACTGACTCTGACTGTAAGCAAACAAATAGGTGGCACAGTTGTATCAATGCGCAAATGTTGTGTTATGCCCTGTATCTTATCAGAAGAACAAATCTGGTCAGTGCTTCAAAGGAATAAAGGCAGCCACCAAAAAACCTTCGCATCAGGAATAAATCCCTTACAAACTCATACATTTTCTTGAGCACCAACATTCAAATAAACGTCAAATCTCATAGAAGTCCACAAAACAAAGCTCTTTTCTTCATTCTTCTTTTTTTCTTTGGCAGTATTCAATCTTGAGAACTTCATTCAACATCGAATTCTTACTCTTGACACCCTGCCAACTTGGCAGATCCAAATTCCAAAGGCATAGCCAACATGTGTTTCGTCGTGGTATGGATTCCACCACTGACTTTCTGAAGGCCTTATTTGCATAAATCAATTTCATCCAAAATATTACATCAAAGGTTATAAAATCCTGACGTCTGGTTATCACATCTCAGGTAATAGCGGATTATAACATGCACCGTATAAAAGTAAAGATCGCAAGATGGAGAGTACTCCTCTGCAGACCTTCGTAACAGCGTCCTATTACATCGCCATTTTGGTTTCTGCCGTATTTACTTGTGAGTAAGGTGATAAGTAGCCTGGCCAAAGCAGAGGTTATCTGATGGAGAGAGCTCTGAAGCTGCGGAGGATAGGTCATAAAGAGGGGGCTGTGTATATCAAACTGAGCTCAAAGAGAGAGCAGATCAGTAAGGAATGCTAGGCGTACCTACCCCCACATCCTGTGCCCCAGCCAGATGGCAGGCTGAGGACAGAAATTTGCAGAGGTCAGGGGGACAACAGCTAATGGAAATGAGCCACACTGTGCGTTGGTTTAGCCAGCTCTTACTCCTCTGGAGAGAAATCATTCATGTTGGATTTTGGAAGTGCAGTGCTTTGTGGGACAAGAAGACGCCACACTTTGGAGGAAGTTGTCATGCTTTTGGGTGGCACCCAGAATCTCATTGGACAGAGGTGCCCCCCTGCTTGTCGCCCTAGAACACTGAACAAATATGTGAGAGCTGCATAGTCTCTCAGATCTGCTGCCTGAAACTACAAGGAGAAGAAGGACAGCCCTGAAGGATCTGGATCTGCACCCAAAGGCCTGTACTCTGAATGACTGTGCCTGCTGCACAATCTGGTACTGAGGAGAGGTGTGGTGCAGCGGCCAGAGTGGCTGACTCAAGAGCACAGGCTCGCGGTTCGATCCACGATGCCGGCGGCAGCTCAGCTCAGCGAGACCCTTAGGAGTGATTAGTTCGCACTTTACAAATGCCAGATTTAATTTAATTTAATACAGCCCTGGGGACTGTGCCTTGCTTCAAGAAGGATTAAGCTACAGGTTAACAGAGCCAACCTACATCATCTCGAACAAGAGTCCCCATCCTGGAGTGCATCTAGTGGACTTTTAAGGATTTGGCTGGGTGTAATGTGGGAATTGTAGTCCAGATATCTCAGAGTCCATCTAGGAGATTCTAGACCTTTGAATTGGTGTATTGGAGACTGAACTTACAAGGAGACCTTCAGGAAGCACCTCCTGAAGTTTGGAGAACTTTGAAGAACTTTTGTGAAAAAACTCCATGAGGTGTCCGACCCGACATTGAGAGTCAAGCGGACTACCTTCAACTGCGACCAGGCCAGGATTTCAGGTTCGTCCCGCTGAAAACTCCGGAGCTCTAGACTTCCAGGAATTGACCAAGGCCTCGCAAATAGTCAAGCCGGCGAACCTTCACCGAATCCGGCCTG
Source organism: Calotriton arnoldi (assembly GCA_963921515.1). Classification (NCBI taxonomy): domain Eukaryota; kingdom Metazoa; phylum Chordata; class Amphibia; order Caudata; family Salamandridae; genus Calotriton; species Calotriton arnoldi. The sequence continues at coordinate 18,254 of CAWUFW010028530.1, read as the reverse complement.
CTGTGGAGGGTCGAGTGATGTCGGAAAAAAAAGCCCAGAAAAGTTTCTAAGTGTGAAGGTAAAATTTTGACTGGGTCCTCCCACTTAGGGGTCGATTCCGATTCGGGCCGGAAAAAGCACCGACCGACTCGGAGCCGGAAAAATTACCGACCGACACGTACCAGTGGCGCCCGACACGCCAAGTACGATGCAAGCCGCGATAAATCCGACCGACACGTCAGGAAACCAAGCCGACCGACCGAGCCGCTCGGAAAATAGCAATCCGGCCGGAAAACACGCGAATCCAACCGACCGACACGCACCCGGAACAAATCCGACCGAATCGTACCCGCCAACTCCAACCCGCAAAGTACGATGCAAGGCGCGAAAATCCCGACCGAGTCGGACGGAGGACAAGCCGTACGACCGACACGCATACAAAACCGAGCCGAAGCAACACAATACACCGCGACCGACGCGTACGCAGCATACAAAACTGCACAAACACAGCGTGAACGAAACGGAAAACACCGTACGAGACCAATGCAGGGTCCGACTCGGTCACAAGAACGTTTCCAACATACACAAACAGCACAAAGGAAAAATCAACCAAAAAAGGCCAAACAAGCAATTACCAAGCCAATAAATACTGGGGGTGGGGACAGAGAACAAAGACACACCCACAACTCCACCTATATAAAGGACACAAATCACTACCATGAGCCTTTGCAAATGCCATTCCACTGCCAGCACCCAAGAGAAAGCAACCACACACCCACAGCTCATCCCTCACACAAGCCACACACCAGCAGCACACCAACAAATACCTACCTCACATACACCCAGCACAACACACACCCACACACCCTCACCTGCACACCAACACACACATCACCCACCATCACCACCCATCACCATGCCCCCCAAGAAGAATCACAAGTTCCTAGATTGTGAATTGGAAGTCCTGGTAGACGAGATCCTCAGGGTAGAGCCACAGCTGTTTGGCACATTGGTCCAACAGACCCCCATGTCGCAGAAAACCAAGATGTGGGAGAGGATCATCAACAGGGTGAACGCCCAATCACCATGTCGGCGCACAAAGAGCGACATCCAGAACAGGTGGTATGACGTGCGCAGGAGGGTACGGAAACTGCTGAAGCAAGACTACATCAACAGCCAACACACCGGCAGTGGCCCTCCTGCCAAGCCAATATACCTCAGGCCCTGGGAGGAGAAGGTGCGGGCCATCCTACCGCCAGTGAGCATATATGGACTAGAGGACATCCCAGAGCCTGGTGAGTACACAACAAATGTACACAATATACTGCCACAAAACACACACACATCACTGTCAAGGGAGAGTCAAACCATGCACTCATAGCAATCACACAGCAACCAGAACAGAATCATCCCAAAATGTGTATGTCAGTCAGAGAAACACAACACATGCCATCAAAAAAGTCACATCCAACTGTGCCAACACATGTACAAACACAACCACAACTACAGCTAGGCAGTGGCACAAATAGAACTAACAAACACATCCACACATGTAGCCACCACAACAACACCAACACACAGTGAAGACCACTCAAAGGAAGGAATTCTGTGTATGCTGGCCAAGTCAGTGTAGCCAATAGCATCATGGGAGTCGCAGTCACACATATTGCCCCCCCCCACAACTGTCCCATCAACACCACCCTGAACCATGCCCACATCACAGGGAGTGGAGAAGGACTCACAAGATGGCTGACACTGGCTACTGCTGTGGGGAGCACAAGGCCCTGCTGCCAACTGTGCACCAACAAACAGCAGGACACCACTGACTGACATCCTGAGAGACAACTTCCACTCCCTGCAATGCAAGCACAGTCCATGGTGGGATATCTGGCTGGCTGGGTGGGAAGGGGGACTTGCAGCACTGACCATAGTCACCAGCACCTCCCCTCACACCCCCCAACACAAACTCCACAGTACCCACCTGGTAGAATGCAATGCCCTCCATCCTAACACAAGATCCCACAAAGCACCACCACCCTGGGTTATGTTGTGTGAAGCACAGGGACACTCTTGGGACTCTTAGCCAAACAACTGCCAGGACAACACTCCCAGCCATCCTGTCAGCACAGCCAGCCCACCCCACAGGGAAGCAGAGTCAAAAGGAAGGAAGCATGGGCATGCTGGGAAGGGGGGTGTAGGCAATAGCATGATGGGAGTCGTAGTCACAGACATTGCTCAGCCTCACAACTGGCCCATCAACACCACCCTGAACCATGCTCACATCACAGGGAGTGGAGAAGGACTCACAAGATGGCTGACACTGGCTACTGCTGTGGGAGCACAAGGCCCTGCTGCCAACTGTGCACCAACAAACAGCAGGACACCACTGACTGACATCCTGAGAGACAACTTCCACTCCCTGCAATGCAAGCACAGTCCATGGTGGGATATCTGGCTGGCTGGGTGGGAAGGGGGACTTGCAGCACTGACCATAGTCACCAGCACCTCCCCTCACACCCCCAACACAAACTCCACAGTACCCACCTGGTAGAATGCAATGCCCTCCATCCTAACACAAGATCCCACAAAGCACCACCACCCAGGGTTATGTTGTGTGAAGCACAGGGACACTCTTGGGACTCTTAGCCAAACAACTGCCAGGACAACACTCCCAGCCATCCTGTCAGCACAGCCAGCCCACCCCACAGGGAAGCAGAGTCAAAAGGAAGGAAGCATGGGCATGCTGGGAAGAGGGGTGGAGGCAATAGCATGATGGGAGTCGTAGTCACTGATATTGGTCACCCCCACAACTGTCCCATCAACACCACCCTGAACCATGCTCACATCACAGGGAGTGGAGAAGGACTTACAAGATGGCTGACACTGGCTACTGCTGTGGGAGCACAAGGCCCTGCTGCCAACTGTGCACCAACAAACAGCAGGACACCACTGACTGACATCCTGAGAGACAACTTCCACTCCCTGCAATGCAAGCACAGTCCATGGTGGGATATCTGGCTGGCTGGGTGGGAAGGGGGACTTGCAGCACTGACCATAGTCACCAGCACCTCCCCTCACACCCCCCCAACACAAACTCCACAGTACCCACCTGGTAGAATGCAATGCCCTCCATCCTAACACAAGATCCCACAAAGCACCACCACCCTGGGTTATGTTGTGTGAAGCACAGGGACACTCTTGGGACTCTTAGCCAAACAACTGCCAGGACAACACTCCCAGCCATCCTGTCAGCACAGCCAGCCCACCCCACAGGGAAGCAGAGTCAAAAGGAAGGAAGCATGGGCATGCTGGGAAGGGGGTGGAGGCAATAGCATGATGGGAGTCGTAGTCACAGACATTGCTCAGCCTCACAACTGGCCCATCAACACCACCCTGAACCATGCTCACATCACAGGGAGTGGAGAAGGACTCACAAGATGGCTGACACTGGCTACTGCTGTGGGGAGCACAAGGCCCTGCTGCCAACTGTGCACCAACAAACAGCAGGACACCACTGACTGACATCCTGAGAGACAACTTCCACTCCCTGCAATGCAAGCACAGTCCATGGTGGGATATCTGGCTGGCTGGGTGGGAAGGGGGACTTGCAGCACTGACCATAGTCACCAGCACCTCCCTCACACCCCCCAACACAAACTCCACAGTACCCACCTGGTAGAATGCAATGCCCTCCATCCTAACACAAGATCCCACAAAGCACCACCACCCTGGGTTATGTTGTGTGAAGCACAGGGACACTCTTGGGACTCTTAGCCAAACAACTGCCAGGACAACACTCCCAGCCATCCTGTCAGCACAGCCAGCCCACCCCACAGGGAAGCAGAGTCAAAAGGAAGGAAGCATGGGCATGCTGGGAAGGGGGTGGAGGCAATAGCATGATGGGAGTCGTAGTCACAGACATTGCTCAGCCTCACAACTGGCCCATCAACACCACCCTGAACCATGCTCACATCACAGGGAGTGGAGAAGGACTCACAAGATGGCTGGCACTGGCTACTGCTGTGGGGAGCACAAGGCCCTGCTGCCAACTGTGCACCAACAAACAGCAGGACACCACTGACTGACATCCTGAGAGACAACTTCCACTCCCTGCAATGCAAGCACAGTTCCATGGTGGGATATCTGGCTGGCTGGGTGGGAAGGGGGACTTGCAGCACTGACCATAGTCACCAGCACCTCCCCTCACACCCCCCCAACACAAACTCCACAGTACCCACCTGGTAGAATGCAATGCCCTCCATCCTAACACAAGATCCCACAAAGCACCACCACCCTGGGTTATGTTGTGTGAAGCACAGGGACACTCTTGGGACTCTTAGCCAAACAACTGCCAGGACAACACTCCCAGCCATCCTGTCAGCACAGCCAGCCCACCCCACAGGGAAGCAGAGTCAAAAGGAAGGAAGCATGGGCATGCTGGGAAGAGGGGTGGAGGCAATAGCATGATGGGAGTCGTAGTCACTGATATTGGTCACCCCCACAACTGTCCCATCAACACCACCCTGAACCATGCTCACATCACAGGGAGTGGAGAAGGACTCACAAGATGGCTGACACTGGCTACTGCTGTGGGGAGCACAAGGCCCTGCTGCCAACTGTGCACCAACAAACAGCAGGACACCACTGACTGACATCCTGAGAGACAACTTACACTCCCTGCAATGCAAGCACGTTCCATGGTGGGATAACTGACTGGGTGGGTGGGTGGGTGGGAAGGAGGTCTGGCTGTCAACCAAACACAATCAATGCAGACCATGTTCACACCCCAGAGAATACATAGAAATGCCCAAATAATGCAGGACAATGTGCCACACCAATATCAACCCCTGACTGTGACGACTTAGGACAATACAATGTACAGGCCCGCACCCCGAGGCACAGTCACAACTGTCAGGTGTGTCAACCACTGATGCCTGCAGAAACATGACATACATTGTTTGTGTCTCCCAAAAACAGGTGATGATAGGGACACAGCAGCAGACGCTGAGGAGTCCCAGTCCCAGGCTCAAGAGGATGCCGAGCTCACTGGCGTCGTACAGCCTCTGTCCTCCTCGGACGATGAAGAACAACCTGGCACATCCGGTGCAAGTCAACATGCTGCACCAGCAGGACCACCAGCTGCAGCACCAGCAGGTCCACCAGCTGCACCCCCTGCACCCACCCCTCCAACGACTGTCACCACGAATACCATCCCTGCCGACATGGACAGAATAAGGAACAACACCAGCGCAGTGACCCTGGACCAACCTGGGGCCATGGACACCACCACCACCACCAACCCCCAAGGTGGACCAGGGTTATCTGTGCGTGCAACTGCACACACTGCACATGTCAGCAGGGGTGGTGGGAGGGGTGGGAGACAGAGGTCGCTGCTTGCAGACGTTGCTGGTGTGCATGAAGACCCACAACTGGTACGCATAGCTGATGCGTACCAGTCCAGCACCGGAGAGCTCAGCCAGGTAGTGGGGCTCCTCAGAGACATCAAACAGCAGCAGGCTGCCCATCATGCCCGCTTGGACTCCCACATGTCCCACGTGGAGTCACACATGTCACGTGTGGACTCCCACATGTCCCGCGTGGAGTCCAAGTGGGATGTACTACATGAGATGACGGCAGTGCACAGGGACATTTTACAATGCCTCCGCCAGATGAACAGCAACCAGTCCACACCTCCCTGTGTGCCAACAACATCTGGTACCGAACAAACTGCAACTGCCACAGGGAGGGAGGAGGACTCTGGCGGAGAGTCCCCTGCACCGCAGCAGCCTGCACTTGAGGGCCCCCCCAAGAAGAGGGGTCGTCCGAGGAGGGAAAGTGAGAGGCTGATGGCCAAGCGCAACTCCCAGGAAGCCTGAACCTGTTCTGGATTTTCGCCTTTGTGCACAGACTGTTCACCCTGTTGATGGCAACACTACTCCCACACATTGCATGGGGAGTACAAGTTGGAACAATGTGTCAGACAACTGTGGCCCCGATACTGGGGATCCTGTCTACCTGGACTTTCTATTCATCTAGGAACTTGGGATTGCAAGATTCATGTACAGCACAATCCATCCTATGCACTATTATCACAGATGTATCACAATAAACACAATAATACACCATACTTGCCTCTGTCGTGATTCCAACGTGGGTGCTGTTATGGGGATGATGAACTGCAAAATTACACTGTGTATGCGAACTGCAACAGCAAGGACAACACAGGCATGTGAGTACAGGCAACGTGACACATATGAGGGAGACACACCACCAGGGCTACACAACACATACACACCTAGGCCATCTGACTCATTGCCTACACTGATGTTGCCAGGGAAGACGGTGCAATGCACAGACACCACACCCATTCCCAGTTGTAGTCAAGTAGCCCACAGGTGCAGTAAGCAAATGGCAGTCAAATGTGTGACCACAGACAACGCACATCACTAAGTGAAGCACAGGTTTATTACACAGTAGCAACATGCCGTAACCACTACAGATGCAAGGTAACCCCACCTGGTAGCGGGCACACAGTCAACAACTGTAGACAGAAGGAAGTCCATGGGTGTGGCGCACATCACCTGTAGGGACACAACAGCTACCAGCCTGGATGTGCAATCACGTCGTCGGTGGACACAGTTGACCAAACGAATCTGAAAGTACCCTGTGAAGGACAGAAATGACACACAGTCAAAAGCAATGCAGTACAGGACAGAACAGCAAAACTCATGCACAATACATGTTACAAGATACCCACCCAGAACCAAGTTAGCATGTCAACACTGTTGGGGAGTACAGCCCACCTGTCACCACACATCGCAACACACATCCTGTCAAGTAGCCCATGGACACACTCCAACAGCACCAGAGCACCACCCACACATCATGCCAACTCACATCATTCACATGACACCTCAGGATACTCACATTCAGCTAAAGAAGTTGGTGATGAGCTGTGTGCGGACATCACCATCACCATCATCATCATCATCGTCACTGGCATCGTGGTCCAGGCCAGGATCCTCCACAGGTGGCGGATGTTGGTCATCGTCATCCTGGATGAGAGGCAACTCCTTCCGCACTGCCAGGTTGTGGAGCATGCAGCAGACGATGATAATCTTGCACACTTTCGCAGGGGCATATGGGAGGGACCCTCCGGTCTTGTCCAGGCAGCGGAAGCGGCTCTTCAGGAGACCAAAGGTCCGCTCAATCACTCTCCTGGTCCGACCATGTGCCTCATTGTAGCGCATCTGGGCAGGTGTCACAGGGTTCCTGAGGGGTGTCAGCAACCACGGCATGTTGGGGTATCCCGAGTCACCTACGGACAGACAAGTGCACATCAGCTGACTTGGAAAAGTGGGCGGAATACTACAGATCAGATCACACACAATGGCACAAAGTCAGTACACACCGACAAGCCAGGCACGCTGGTTCTGCATCTGTGCCATCAACCTGGGGATGCGACTACTCCTCATCACAAAGGCATCGTGTGCTGAACCAGGGAAACGGGCACACACGTGTGTGATGGTCATGTCTGCAAGACACACCACCAGTGCATTGACCGAGTGGTAGTGCTTGCGGTTCCTGTAGGCCTGCTCCTGGGCCTGTGGTGGTACCAAAGCCACATGTGTCCCATCAATGGAGCCAATGACATGCGGCATCCTCCCCAGGGCATAAAAGTCACTCTTCACGTCAGTGAGTCGTCGCAGTCTAGGGAAATAGATGTACCGGTTCAGGAAGAGCAACATTGCCGCCAAGAAATCGCGGAGCACACGGCTGAACATGGTCTGTGACATCCCACCAGCAGACGCCACAGTATGTTGGAAGGTACCGGTGGCAAAGAAGTGTAGGGCTGCCATCACCTTCACCTTGGGGGTCAGCGCTGTAGGATACGGCCGGCCAGGCTGCAAATGTGGGGACAACTGCACTGCAAAATCCTCAATCAGCTGCCTGGTGAAGCGGTACCGTCGGATGCTGTCCCGTTCCACCATCGTTGCCAGGTCTGGGAATGGCCGATGGACAGCAGGAGCCCTGCAGTGCAGAGGAGAAGTAAGCAAGATCGTCAGTCACCCCACATATGCGGCATTGAACACACTCAAGATCCCAACATACATCATCATGAGGCACAACTACATGAAGTGTGCAGTACCGGAACGACATGTATGGTACATACATGGCCAACATCTGTCAACACGGTCCTACAGGTGGCATCAATTTGTCCCAGGTTGGCCCATTGGATATCATGATGCTGTGTCACAGTCACCCCCAGTGACATGTGAGGACAGATGTGCCCCAGGCACCACAGCTCAACGACAGGCACATTCCCAGGGACCCTGTAATGCCACATGGACACTGGCATCACCTGGAGTATCATGTGTACACCACAACAAAACAAACATGACCCCCACAGGTAGTGGCCACACTTGCCATGGCAGGAGAGCCATGGACGTCTGTGACACACACGCACAACATCAGAGTCCATGCACACACAACGTGGATGTGGAGACTGTCTCCCATTGTGCACATGAAATCAGAGACATTGTAAACACTACATGCACAAAGACTGTGGAGGGCCATCACTATTGTGCCACTGGGACACCCTGGCTCAAACATACCGTCCCACATGGGACTCACGGGGTATGTGACATGACATACACAAACACCACTGTGAAATGTGACCATGGCACATGCACAGATATGAACAGTTGCACATCACAGTGGTCACGTACACGTAACACCCAGGATCCTGTCCCCATTAACACGTGCACAGCCTGGGTGTGGCTGCCCACAGGTGACACCCACAGGACAACATGTACACCAACATACACACAATAGGAAATGCAGCCTTACATGCCTTATGATAAGGTTTGGACAGGCTGTCGTGATGTAGGTGTGCCCCTCACTCCCTGGGAGCTATCTGTGGCTGGCATATGTCCATCTGAGACAGGCATGCTGACATATGCCAGTCACATGTACAGTGATGCGTTGAACAGCAATGGACCGATCGGTGTCTCCGGCCGGCCCATTGCTTTCAATGTGTGCGGGTACGCGTTGTACCCCTGTGCGCGTTGAACAGCAATGGACCGATCGGTGCCTCCGGCCGGCCCATTGCATTCAATGTGTGCGGGTGCGCGTTGTACCCCTGTGCGCGTTGAACAGCAATGGACCGATCGGTGCCTCCGGCCGGCCCATTGCATTCAATGTGTGCGAGTACGCGTTGTACCCCTGTGCGCGTTGAACAGCAATGGACCGATCGGTGCCTCCGGCCGGCCCATTGCATTCAATGTGTGCGGGTACGCGTTGTACCCCTGTGCGCGTTGAACAGCAATGGACCGATCGGTGCCTCCGGCCGGCCCATTGCATTCAATGTGTGCGGGTACGCGTTGTACCCCTGTGCGCGTTGAACAGCAATGGACCGATCGGTGCCTCCGGCCGGCCCATTGCATTCAATGTGCGCGGTACGCGTTGTACCCCTGTGCGCGTTGAACAGCAATGGACCGATCGGTGCCTCCGGCCGGCCCATTGCATTCAATGTGTGCGGGTACGCGTTGTACCCCTGTGCGCGTTGAACAGCAATGGACCGATCGGTGCCTCCGGCCGGCCCATTGCATTCAATGTGTGCGGGTACGCGTTGTACCCCTGTGCGCGTTGAACAGCAATGGACCGATCGGTGCCTCCGGCCGGCCCATTGCATTCAATGTGTGCGGGTACGCGTTGTACCCCTGTGCGCGTTGAACAGCAATGGACCGATCGGTGCCTCCGGCCGGCCCATTGCATTCAATGTGTGCGGGCACGCGTTGTACCCCTGTGCGCGTTGAACAGCAATGGACCGATCGGTGCCTCCGGCCGGCCCATTGCTTTCAATGTGTGCGGGTACGCGTTGTACCCCTGTGCGCGTTGAACAGCAATGGACCGATCGGTGCCTCCGGCCGGCCCATTGCATTCAATGTGTGCGGGTACGCGTTGTACCCCTGTGCGCGTTGTACCTCAATGGACCGATCGGTGCGCACCCATTGACAATGGGCTTGCCTGGCAACGGACGCGTTTTCGAATATTCGAACGAGTCGGTTGCTGGAAAATCAGTTGGTCACCCACAACAATGTTGCAAAATCATGTATGTCATGAAGTTGAAATTTTGAAGGATGCTGTGGGCGTGTTTTGGTGCTGCTATTCCATGGATTGGCCAGATTCAGAAGATGCAAACGACTTGGACCTATCACTTTGGACACAAGGGACAGTATCTGCCTCTCCAGCACATATATATTGCTGCATGTTCCCCTGAGAGCCCACTTGCCTGCACTACATGCTCCAGGACGACATCTGCCACTGCACTGCTGCTGTCTCTGCCCCTCTGGACCCTGCAATGGCACGTACTGTGGAGAGAGCCCCAGCCTTCAGCCTTGAGGAGAACCAGGCCCTGCTGGACAGCCTACTTCCACAGTACAGCAAGCTGTATGGGACACCAGGGGAGCAGGTGAGTGTTCTGTGCACTGCCTTTCTGAATGTGCATTTTGTCTGACTAGCAAGGCTGAGAGTCAGCACACCACTGGCTAGCAGGCTCACTGAGTAGTTGTCACCCCCATAGTGTGTAGTGACTTGCACTGGACAGGTATGGTGCAGTGACAGTGCTTCTGAACAGGGTTTTACTCCCCATGCAATGATACCATGTAGTGACTTCTGGAAAACTGTCCATGGGCAGCAGTGCACTGCCTGGGTACACCATGTGCCCCTGTGATTACGACATGTATATGCAACTGTGTCATGCACGGATATGTTGCATGTGTAGTAATGGCCTTATCACTTTGTCATCCTGACAGGCTTCTGCCCATCGGAAGCATGAGATCTGGAAGGACATCGTCCGGGCTGTCCGGTCCGTGGGGGTCTACAAGCGCCGGATCCGCAACTGCCAAAAGAGGTGGCAGGACCTTCGGGGCTGGACCCGGAGGATTGCACGGGTCCAGCTGAAGCTGTCGCCTCCTCGCAGGAGGGGCGGAACACGGACCCTGACCCCCACATGCTCAGGATCCTGGCGGTGGTCTTTCCAGACCTGGATGGGCAGCTGAAGGCCAGAGAGCAGCAAGGAGGGGGTGAGTCAAAGACTGCACTGTGTACTCTGTCTAACATGCTATGTGCCCTCCTCGGGCCAGGTTGAACTGCCACAGTACAGCAGTCATGTTGTCCAGGAGCCATGTCCCTCTATTGTGCACTGCCCACTCCTCATCTGATACCCAGGTGTGGCCCTTACATGCAGGGAATTCTGTCACTTAGGACTGTGTCCTTGCAGTTTGCTTGACTCAAGGTGGGAGACAGCATCTGTTTCCCTGACTCTGTGGTGGGCATCATGGGTGGGTCCATTGCTTACACAATGCCTGTATTCTGACATGTATTCAGCGTGTTACTTTGATCTGTGGTCCAATTGCTGAGCTGATCCACCACATGTGGCTGGGGTACCTGGCACACACCCATGCTGCGGGTGGGAACAATGTTTGGGCCCCAGGAGTATGTATATGACGTGTGTCACACATACTTAGCCAGCTGCCTACAGTCCAGGGCTCATCCCTCATTCATGTGGGGCTGGACAGTCATGCCTACTCCAGGCCATACAATACACTCTGTACTCCCACTCCCGTGTATCAGCGGACACATTGTGCACAGTGATTTGACCCCTCAGGTGTCTGCCTCTGTGTCAGTGTGCTGTGGATTAGTCGCCAGGACTGCTGTGGAGTTTCTTGGTAGGGGCTCAGCATGCCACTGGAGATGTGACCATAGGAGACGATACTTGTGTGACACATAGGTGTCTGATCAGCTGCCCATGCAGACTGGGGCATGTAAATGTGAAGTTCAGGCAGCTGTTCCCCATGCACAGCAGAGTGTGAGGGGCTCAGGTTCAGAGGGTAGTGTCACAGGTCTCCCATATGTCCAATAGGTATGACCTGGACAGATGAGGGTTAAGAGGATGTGTTGTGGGGGGATGTACATGTGCACTTGTGCAGCTCCAGGACTTGCATTCCCCATGACCTACTATTGTGACACAGTGCAGAGTGTTGTTGTCTGGCTGCAAAGTCATACATCACTGAGACAGTGATGTATGACTTTGCAGTCATGCCTCCGCCATGGCATGTGTCTACTGATTGGTGATCCTGCAGGGGAGTGACATGTGCTACATGCACACCATAGTGGCGCTGGCTATCAGGACATGGGTGCATCATGGTGTCTGTCGCTGGTATGCATCACATGCATTTCCTATTTGACTCTGGGCATCCCTTACATCCGTAAACCTGTACTGACTCAGTGGCAAGAGCTGTGATGTGTCCACACCGTGTCCTCTGCACTGTCCAACTACTGTGTACTTGGTGCATGTGTCAACACTGGGGTGTTGCAATCCAACAGACACCAGACAGATGGGTGCAAGGCCATGTGGGATGTGAGTGCCATGCTTGGCATCAGACTGACAATTGACTTCTCCTGTTCAATTAGTGCACTTTTAGCAATGTACAACTAATGATGCCAGGGCTTGCTCTGTGATGTGCTGTGCTCACAGTGGTGTGTGCGTTATGTGCAGGTGACTGATGTCTGTCTGTTTCCCCATTGTTTGCAGATACATCCACGGCCACGGAAGGGGACAGCTCCACGGACCAGGAGGAGCCGGAGAGCCAGACTGGGTCAGCAGCCGAGGAGTGGTCGGAGGGACCCAGTGGCACGGAGGGCGAGGGGAGCCACACCGAGGAGTCCTCAGCAGCATCCACCTCAGCTGAGGACCAGAGCAACTCGGAGGATGACTCCCTTGTGGAGGCGGGTGTCAGCAGCCACCACACCCCAGCTAGTGTTGCTGTCCCCGCCACCACCAGCACCACCACCGCCCTCCCATCGGCTCCCATTCCCCAGGTCCGTGGAGGCTCCCATGTCCGGGAGCGTGTCTCCTTTGGGCCAGGCACCGCACCCCCTGCCCCTGTGTCCCCTGCTGCCCTGAGTGAGGAGTCTGTGTACCTCCTTCGCCAGCTCCATGTAGGGCAGACAGCCATGCTGAGTGTCCTCCATGCGCACACCGCGCTGTTGACTCAGCTGGTGTCGTTCATGGAGGGCATCTCATCGGGCATGTCTGACCTACAGAGGGGCAATAGGTCCATGGACTCCTCCCTGACGGCAGCAGTGTCCCTCCTCAAACGGTCCCTCACCCCTCCTGCCTCTGCTCCATCCACACTCCCCAGCACCTTACCCATCCCAGGCACACACACACTGGCACAGGCACACACCAGCACACACACATCCAGCACACTGACACACACGCCAATGACAAAACGCACACGCACGCACATTCAGGGGACTGAAGCCAGACTCACAGGGGATGGGGCCCTGGAACACACACACGCATCCACATGCACTGCGCAGTCCTCAGTTCCCTCTCCCTCCAAAGCACCCTCCCTTGCCTCACCTGCAACCCCAAAGTCACAGCAGCTCTTCCTCTGTGACCTCGGCCTCTTCCCCACCGATGAAGCTGCTCCAGCATCCCGGGGGAAGAGGAAGCCCACCCACACGGAGCAGAGTGCCCCTCGCCCCCGGACACCCTCCCCCAGGCGCAGACGGACTGAGGCCCCCACCCGCAAGTCCCCCGGAGTGCTAAGAGCAAGACCCCGCCACCGCCCTGCAGCTCAGGCACAAGGTCTCCGTCCTCCATCCCTCAGGCCCCCACTGCACAGGTGCCCCCACCACACCCTGCCCCAGGTTCCCCCACCCACAGATATACCATCCCCAAGATGCTCCGGCCTTCTCCCCCTGCCACTTGCTCTCCCAGCACCACACCCCCGCTGCGCTTGTCTGTGCCACTGATGTGGTGAGGGTGTCCTCCCCCTCTGTCCAACCCACCTTGCCTGTTCCCCATTCTCCTCCCCTGGAGGTAGGCACTGCAGTGGAGTCCACTACCGCCCTGTCTGACTTGGGCACTGCAGTGGCGGACCTGTCCACCCCATCTGCAGGGTCCACTGCAGTTGTGCCGGCACCCACGACATCTGTGTCATGCCCCCCAGTTGTGCCGGCACACACCATGTCAGACACCTCCACTGCAGTTGTCAGTGGCTCTCCAGCACCCACCACCCCTTCCCTGACTCCCCCTGGTGAGCCCTGATCCTGTCCCTGCGGTGCCTGGCCTGCCCCCCGGTTGCCCCTCCTAGTGGATTGTCCCTGGTATTGTGCAGGCATGCGTAGGGTGACATCTGCCAGTGTCACCCTGTTTGAACTTTGACAATGGACTGGCCATTGGCCTTTGCTCTAATTTCTTCTGGACGTCGTTATCAAACAACACATATGCTGAATAAAGCAACTTTCTTTTCTCTAGTGCTCATGCTTCAGATGTACATGTTGTTGGTGCAGCTAACCATGCCCTTGCTGCAGTGATGGTGATATCTGGTCTCATGATTATGAAGTGTTACTGTGCAGGAACCCATGTGGTCCAGGGGGAATGTGTCCTATCATGTGGTGTATCCATGTCATCAATAGCAGCATCTGAGGGTGTCATGTGTTCAGTATTTGGCAATGGGTTTCCTACTTACATTGGCAATTTCATATCTGTGGCTTCCACCCCTGCACATCTGTTGTGCCTGCCATCGTTGCATTTGTCTACTTCCTGACCGTGTTGCCATCTCCAGTGGACATGCAGGTTTGGGCATCAATGGGGAGGGACTCATCCGTGTAGTCAGTGCAACATTGCTATACAAGTGTGTTGGATCTGTGCTGATGATTCCGTTGGCACATCCATGACCAGGCTGATGTGATGGGAGCCCTCATTTGGTGCTAATTGTTGATTGTGTGACCAAGTGCTCAGCTGACATGATGGGGCCCTACTGAGGCAACATATGGCACAGCTTTCCTCACACAGGAGTGGAGTCCCCTCATGGCAGTGTGTACACGTGTGACATTGCCTGCGCCCAAGGTGTGTGTTGTATGTGCATGTCTGTGTGTTCACTTCCATTCATCTGCGCATGCTGTGATCCCTAGTGTTGTACCTGTTTGTGATGCTTGCTGACTTGAGCTATGTTCCCCCAAAGTCTTCTCCCTGTGTTCTCTGTGATGTGGGTGCATGGCACATTACTGGTCATCAGGGTGTCACCCATAGGTGTGTTTGCTGTCAGGGCAGAGTTTGTGTGCTGACGCAGATGGGTCACAGTCAGGTTTCCCTTTGGCACTTGTTGTTTGCCCCTGTCATGTGATTTCCAGTTTGTGTTATCTTTCAGTGATTGTGACACGTTGTGTGTGTGACTGCTGGCACTCCTTAGGGTCCGGGCTGCAATGTTGGTTGTTGTCTATGTGTGTTCTTTGTGGGTGACCTTGGCTTCTTCATTGGTGTGTGACTGTGGCTGGGATCCCATTGGTCGGTGTGGTATTGCCGTCATGTCCATGTACAGCGTAGTGTGCAGTGTGTCAGACATTCAGGAGTCTTGTTGAGTGTCCATGTGTGATGTGTTTCTACACCTTGGTTCCCACCCACCACCCTGGAATAGTCATGGGTGCATGTGCAATGTCACCAGTGCATGTGTACTTCACTGCTGCACATTGTTGGAGGTCGAGGGTGTGGTCTTGAGTGTGTGCAGATGAGAGTTGTTGCCCGGCTAGTCCCCTGCCTCCATGTTGGCCTTGGCTTACTGGCCATGCTGATTGATTTGTGCTTGTGTAGGTGTGATGGTAGTTTGTTGCTCAGGACACCTGACTGTGGTTCACAGTGTGAACGACATTTAGCTTTGTCATCACAGTGGTATTTTTATTCAGCCCAGGGTCACCACATTGTGGGGGCCCTGGGGGTGGTGCTGTGGTGTGTCTGTGACTTGCTGTGTCAGTTGTTGTTCCTACGTGCCTGTGTGACATGTGTGTTTTGTGCTCCCTCTCACCTGTCAATGCCTGCTTGCCCACATAGGGGATTTGGATCCATGAGTTACCTTAGTGTGGCAGTGTATGCACATCTGTATGATTGGTATTCAGCTCTCCTCATGTGTTGTGTTGTTGCCTGGGGACACTGGCACCCCCACCCCTCACCTGCTGTGTATGATGACAGTGTTGGTCTGCCTGTTTGTGTTTGTGCATCTGCACCACTGCATTGGCATATCTTGGGTGTGCCATTGGCTGTATGTTGTTTGGTGTGTTTCCCCTGCTGTCCCTGGGACTCCTAGGTCATCGGTCAGCACAGTGATCATGGTTTGTGTGTCCCATTGCTGCCATGGTATGGTATCTGTTCACCTCACATCTGCTGTCTCCACAGGGTATCTGCATTTGTGTGCCCATTGGTGCAAATATGTGGTTCTGCATTCTGATGGTCACTTCTGTCATTGTGTCATTGATGACTGTTGACGGTCTCAGCCCCCATGGGTGTTGTTTGTCTGCACATGGCCAAAGGAATGTTTCATTTGCACTGCAGTATTTGGCTCCCCCAATTTATGTTGCAATGGGACACATACACTACTTTGCCACAGATGAGTTTTTGGTTCTGTGACCAGGAATGATCCATGCAGTTTGGCAGTTGCAGCTCTTTATTTGTCAACAATTACCTTTTGGTCACTGTGATGATGAGGGTGTAGACCCCATTGCCACAATGGTCAAAATGTGCTTCAGCTATGGACCCCACACTTCCCTTTTGGTCACTGTGATGATGGGGGTTTAGACCCCATTGCCACAATGGTCAAAATGTGCTTCAGCTATGGACCCCACACTTGCCTTTTGGTCACTGTGATGATGGGGGTTTAGGCCCCATTGCCACAATGGTCATGGGCTGCTTGCATTGTGGGTGCCACACACATATATGTGTGACACATGTGCTAGGGGGTCACATTGTATGTTCAAAGTCATGTTCGGTGTTGTAGGCATTTGACACAGCCTGCTCACACGCTTGTCATGGTGGTGGGGGGATGTCTTAATCTTGCATTCCCTAGGTTGTGGTGTGCTTGTTGTGTCATGCATTGTCCATCCTATGAGTGGGGGTGGTAGTAGTGGTAGGCATCCAGCCCCCTGGCTAAGGGTGGTAGTAGTGGTGGGCATCCTGCCCCCTGGCTAAGGGTGGTAGTAGTGGTAGGCATCCTGCCCCCCTGGGTGAGGGTGGTAGTAGTGGTGGGCATCCTGCCCCCCTGGGTGAGGGTGGTAGCAGTGGTGGGCATCCTGCCCCCCTGGCTAAGGGTGGTAGTAGTGGTAGGCATCCTGCCCCCCGTGGGTGAGGGTGGTAGTAGTGGTAGGCTTCCTGCCCCCTGGCTAAGGGTGGTAGTAGTGGTGGGCATCCTGCCCCCCGTGGGTGAGGGTGGTAGTAGTGGTAGGCATCCTGCCACCCTGGCTAAGGGTGGTAGTAGTGGTAGGCATCCAGCCCCCTGGGTTGGGGTGGTGGCGCGCATTCAGGCCCCTGTGTGCATATGTGGCATTGGTGATGGGCATCCCGCCCCTATGGTGCTGCTGTTGCTGGTGTAAGTATATTCAGATTCCCAGTGTATGTGTGTGATGTGTCGTGTACGTGTTGTATGTGTTTTGTGGTTGGTGTCTGACTTACCTTCTGCGCCGTACGCGTCCGTGCCTGTTCCGGTAGTAGATGTAGAATATTGGTATGATCGGGACGAAGGGATTCATGGTTGGTTCGTGTCGTTCGTCCTTCTCGTTGCTTCGCGTCGTCCTCGTCGCTTGGCTTCGTCCTCGTCGCTTCGCTTCGTCCTCGCCGCTTCGCGTCGTCCTCGTCGGTGCTGTGTTCGTCTCGTAGCCGTGGATCGTGTTGTGGCGCGATTCGGAGCTTATGTGCGCCTCTCCCGGATGCTTTGACGTGCCGTGCGTAGCGACGGGTTCGGCGCGTACGGAAAGCGCATCGTACTTGTCCGGCCGGACGGGGCTGCATTTTCCCTTCCGTGCGACTCGATTCGGCGTTTCCGGATTCGCCTCGGTCGGAGAACAGGACCTGGTTTGGGTGAGTACGGCTCGGCCGGAATTTTTGCTGTTGTGCGCATCGTACTTGCTCGTTCGGTGTGCTGTACGGATCGGTCGGGAAACTGGCTTTCGCATGGCTTTTTTCCCGACCGAATAGTATTGGGTGCGCCTCCGACCGAGATCGGAATCGGCCCCTTAGTGTATCCGACCAGGGCTCCACCGCGTTTGGCCTCAAACTTTGACTTTGTCCCAGTCAACCGTGACCAGATGTCCCAGAGTAGTGCTGTATGTTTTTAAGCATTATAAATTGGTGAATCTTTAAAAATTCATATCTCTGATTCCCTAAAGTAGATTTTTGATGTTTTTTAAAAATAATTTCTTTTTATTAAACAACA
>CAWUFW010028529.1:0-21495 GCA_963921515.1 Calotriton arnoldi | reverse complement strand
ACACAGGGCCGATTCCGATCTCGGTCGGAGGCGCACCCAATACCATTCGGTCGGGAAAAAGCCATGCGAAAGCCTGTTTCCCGACCGATCCGTACAGTACACCGAACGAGCAAGTACGATGCGCACAACAGCAAAAATCCGGCCGAGCCGTACTCACCCAAACCAGGTCCTGTTCTCCGACCGAGGCGAATCCGGAAACGCCGAATCGAGTCGCACGGAAGGAAAAATGCAGCCCCGTCCGGCCGGACAAGTACGATGCGCTTTCCGTACGCTCCGAACCCGTCGCTACGCACGGCACGTCAAAGCATCCAGGAGAGGCGCACATAAGCTCCGATTCGCGCCACAACACGATCCACGGCTCCGAGACGAACACGGCACCGACGAGGATGACGCGAAGCGACGAGGACGAGGCAAAGCGACGAGGATGACGCCAAGCAACGAGAAGGACGAACGACACGAACCAACCATGAATCCCTTCGTCCCGATCATACCAATATTCTACATTTACTACCGGAACAGGCACGGACGCGTACGGCGCAGAAGGTAAGCCAGACACCAACCACAAAACACATACAACACGTACACGACACATCACACACACACACGGGGATGCTGAATATACTTACACCAGCAACAGCAGCACCATAGGGGCGGGATTCCCATCACCAATGCCACATATGCACACAGGGGCCTGAATGCGCACCACCACCCCTACCCAGGGGGGCTGGATGCCTACCACTACTACCACCCTTAGCCAGGGGGGCTGGATGCCTACCACTACTACCACCCTTAGCCAGGGGGGCTGGATGCCTACCACTACTACCACCCTCACCCAGGGGGGCTGGATGCCTACCACTACTACCACCCTTAGCCAGGGGGGCTGGATGCCTACCACTACTACCACCCTTAGCCAGGGGGGCTGGATGCCTACCACTACTACCACCCTCACCCAGGGGGGCTGGATGCCTACCACTACTACCACCCTTAGCCAGGGGGGCTGGATGCCTACCACTACTACCACCCTTAGCCAGGGGGCTGGATGCCTACCACTACTACCACCCTTAGCCAGGGGGGCTGGATGCCTACCACTACTACCACCCTCACCCAGGGGGGCTGGATGCCTACCACCACTACCACCCTCACCCAGGGGGCAGGATGCCTACCACTACTACCACCCTCACCCAGGGGGGCTGGATGCCTACCACTACTACCACCCTCACCCAGGGGGGCTGGATGCCTACCACTACTACCACCCTTAGCCAGGGGGGCTGGATGCCTACCACTACTACCACCCTCACCCAGGGGGGCTGGATGCCTACCACCACTACCACCCTCACCCAGGGGGCAGGATGCCTACCACTACTACCACCCTTAGCCAGGGGGGCTGGATGCCTACCACTACTACCACCCTCACCCAGGGGGGCTGGATGCCTACCACCACTACCACCCTCACCCAGGGGGCAGGATGCCTACCACTACTACCACCCTTAGCCAGGGGGGCTGGATGCCTACCACTACTACCACCCTCACCCAGGGGGACAGGATGCCTACCACTACTACCACCCTTAGCCAGGGGGGCTGGATGCCTACCACTACTACCACCCTTAGCCAGGGGGGCTGGATGCCTACCACTACTACCACCCTTAGCCAGGGGGGCTGGATGCCTACCACTACTAGCACCCTCACCCGAGGGGGGCTGGATGCCTACCACTACTACCACCCTTAGCCAGGGGGGGCTGGATGCCTACCACCACTACCACCCTCACCCAGGGGGGGGGCAGGATGCCCCCCACTACTACCACCCTTAGCCAGGGGGGGCTGGATGCCTACCACTACTACCACCCTTAGCCAGGGGGGCTGGATGCCTACCACTACTGCCACCCTTAGCCAGGGGGGCTGGATGCCTACCACTACTACCACCCTCACCCAGGGGGGCTGGATGCCTACCACCACTACCACCCTCACCCAGGGGGGCAGGATGCCTACCACTACTACCACCCTTAGCCAGGGGGGCTGGATGCCTACCACTACTACCACCCTTAGCCAGGGGGGCTGGATGCCTACCACTACTACCACCCTTAGCCAGGGGGCTGGATGCCTACCACTACTACCACCCTCACCCAGGGGGGCTGGATGCCTACCACCACTACCACCCTCACCCAGGGGGGCAGGATGCCTACCACTACTACCACCCTCAGCCAGGGGGGCTGGATGCCTACCACGACTACCACCCTCACCCAGGGGGGCTGGATGCCTACCACTACTACCACCCCCACTCATAGGATGGACAATGCATGACACAACCAGCACACCACAACCTAGGGAATGCAAGATAAAGACATCCCCCCACCACCATGACAAGCGTGTGTAGGCTGTGTCAAATGCCTACAACACCGAACATGACTTTGAACATACAATGTGACCCCCTAGCACATGTGCCACACATATATGTGTGTGGCACCCACAATGCAAGCAGCCCATGACCATTGTGGCAATGGGGCCTAAACCCCCATCATCACAGTGACCAAAAGGTAAGTGTGGGGTCCATAGCTGAAGCACATTTTGACCATTGTGGCAATGGGGTCTAAACCCCCATCATCACAGTGACCAAAAGGCAAGTGTGGGGTCCATAGCTGAAGCACATTTTGACCATTGTGGCAATGGGGTCTAAACCCCCATCATCACAGTGACCAAAAGGCAAGTGTGGGGTCCATAGCTGAAGCACATTTTGACCATTGTGGCAATGGGGTCTAAACCCCCATCATCACAGTGACCAAAAGGGAAGTGTGGGGTCCATAGCTGAAGCACATTTTGACCATTGTGGCAATGGGGTCTAAACCCCCATCATCACAGTGACCAAAAGGCAAGTGTGGGGTCCATAGCTGAAGCACATTTTGACCATTGTGGCAATGGGGTCTAAACCCCCATCATCACAGTGACCAAAAGGCAAGTGTGGGGTCCATAGCTGAAGCACATTTTGACCATTGTGGCAATGGGGTCTAAATCCCCATCATCACAGTGACCAAAAGGGAAGTGTGGGGTCCATAGCTGAAGCACATTTTGACCATTGTGGCAATGGGGTCTACACCCCCATCATCACAGTGACCAAAAGGTAAGTGTTGACAAAGAAAGAGCTGCAACTGCCAAACTGCATGGATCATTCCTGGTCACAGAACCAAAAACTCATCTGTGGCAAAGTAGTGTATGTGTCCCATTGCAACATAAATTGGGTGAGCCAAATACTGCAGTGCAAATGAGACATTCCTTTGGCCATGTGCAGACAAACAACACCCATGGGGGCTGACACCGTCAACATTCATCAATGACACAATGACAGAAGTGACCATCAGAATGCAGAACCACATATTTGCACCAATGGGCACACAAATGCAGATATCCTGTGGAGACAGCAGATGTGAGGTGAACAGATACCATACCATGGCAGCAATGGGACACACAAACCATGATCACTGTGCTGACCGATGACCTAGGAGTCCCAGGGACAGCAGGGGAAACACACCAAACAACATACAGCCAATGGCACACCCAAGATATGCCAATGCAGTGGTGCAGATGCACAAACACAAACAGGCAGACCAACACTGTCATCATACACAGCAGGTGAGGGGGGTGCCAGTGTCCCCAGGCAACCACACAACACATGAGGAGAGCTGAATACCAATCATACAGATGTGCATACACTGCCACACTAAGGTAACTCATGGATCCAAATCCCCTATGTGGGCAAGCAGGCATTGTCAGATGAGAGGGAGCACAAAACACACATGTCACACAGGCACGTAGGAACAACAACTGACACAGCAAGACACAGACACACCACAGCACCACCCCCAGGGCACCCACAATGTGGTGACCCTTGGCTGCATAAAAATCCCACTCTGATGACAAAGCTGAATGTGGTTCACACTGTGAACCACAGTCATGTGTCCTGAGCAACAAACTACCATCACACCGACACAAGCACAAATCAATCAGCATGGCCAGTAAGCCAAGGCCAACATGGAGGCAGGGGTCTAGCTGGGCAACAACTCCCATCTGCACACACTCAAGACCACACCCCTCGACCTCCAACAATGTGCAGCAGTGAAGTACACATGCACTGGTGACATTGCACATGCACCCATGACTATTCCAGGGTGGTGGGTGGGAACCAAGGTGCAGAAACACATCACACATGGCCACTCAACAAGACTCCTGAATGTCTGACACACTGCACACTACGCTGTACATGGACATGACGGCGATACCACACCAACCAATGGGATCCCAGCCACAGTCACACACCAATGAAGAAGCCAAGGTCACCCACAAAGAACACACATAGACAACAACCAACATCGCAGCCCGGACCCTGAGGAGTGCCAGCAGTCACACACACAACGTGTCACAATAACTTAAAGATAACACGAACTGAAAATCACATGACAGGGGCAAACAACAAGTGCCAAGGGGAAACCTGACTGTGACCCATCTGCGTCTGCACACAAACTCAGCCCTGACAGCAAACACACCTATGGGTGACACCCTGATGACCAGTAATGTGCCATGCACCCACATCACAGAGAACACAGGGAGAAGACTTTGGGGGAACATAGCTCAAGTCAGCAAGCATCACAAACAGGTATAACACTAGGGATCACAGCATGCGCAGATAAATGGAAGTGAACACACAGACATGCACATACAACACACACCTTGGGCGCAGGCAATGTCACACGTGTACACACTGCCATGAGGGGACTCCACTCCTGTGTGAGGAAAGCTGTGCCATATGTTGCCTCAGTAGGGCCCCATCATGTCAGCTGAGCACTTGGTCACACAATCAACAATTAGCACCAAATGAGGGCTCCCGTCACATCAGCCTGGTCATGGATGTGCCAACGGAATCATCAGCACAGATCCAACACACTTGTATAGCAATGTTGCACTGACTACACGGATGAGTCCTTCCCCATTGATGCCCAAACCTGCATGTCCAGTGGAGATGGCAACACGGTCAGGGAAGTAGACAAATCCAACAATGGCAGGCACAACAGATGTGCAGGGGTGGAAGCCACAGATATGAAATTGCTAATGTAAGTAGGAAATCCCATTGCCAAATACTGAACACATGACACCCTCAGATGCTGCTATGGATGACATGGATACACCACATGATAGGACACATTCCCCCTGGACCACATGGGTTCCTGCACAGTAACACTTCATAATCATGAGACCAGATATCACCATCACTGCAGCAAGGGCATGGTTAGCAGCACCAACAACATGTACATCTGAAGCATGAGCACTAGAGAAAAGAAAGTTGCTTTATTCAGCATATGTGTTGAATGAAAACGACGTCCAGAAAAAAAGAGCAAAGGCCAATGGCCAGTCCATTGTCAAAGTTCAAACAGGGTGACACTGGCAGATGTCACCCTACGCATGCCTGCACAAAACCAGGGACAATCCACTAGGAGGGGCAACCGGGGGGCAGGCCAGGCACCGCAGGGACAGGATCAGGGCTCACCAGGGGAGTCAGGGAAGGGGTGGTGGGTGCTGGAGAGCCACTGACAACTGCAGTGGAGGTGTCTGACATGGTGTGTGCCGGCACAACTGGGGGCATGACTCAGATGTCGTGGGTGCCGGCACAACTGCAGTGGACCCTGCAGATGGAGTGGACAGGTCCGCCACTGCAGTGCCCAAGTCAGACAGGGCGGTAGTGGACTCCACTGCAGTGCCTACCTCCAGGGGAGGAGAATGGGGAACAGGCAAGGTGGGTTGGACAGAGGGGGAGGACACCCTCACCACATCAGTGGCACAGACAAGCGCAGCGGGGGGTGTGGTGCTGGGAGAGCAAGTGGCAGGGGGAGAAGGCCTGATCCTCTTGGGGATGGTATATCTGTGGGTGGGGGAACCTGGGGCAGGGTGTGGTGGGGGCACCTGTGCAGTGGGGGCCTGAGGGATGGAGGACGGAGACCTTGTGCCTGAGCTGCAGGGCGGTGGCGGGGTCTTGCTCTTAGGACTCCGGGGGACTTGCGGGTGGGGGCCTCAGTCCGTCTGCGCCTGGGGGAGGGTGTCCGGGGGCGAGGGGCACTCTGCTCCATGTGGGTGGGCTTCCTCTTCCCCCGGGATGCTGGAGCAGCTTCATCGGTGGGGAAGAGGCCGAGGTCACAGAGGAAGAGCTGCTGTGACTTTGGGGTTGCAGGTGAGGCAAGGGAGGGTGCTTTGGAGGGAGAGGGAACTGAGGACTGCGCAGTGCATGTGGATGCGTGTGTGTGTTCCAGGGCCCCATCCCCTGTGAGTCTGGCTTCAGTCCCCTGAATGTGCGTGCATGTGCGTTTTGTCATTGGCGTGTGTGTCAGTGTGCTGGATGTGTGTGTGCTGGTGTGTGCCTGTGCCGGTGTGTGTGTGCTTGGGATGGGTAAGGTGCTGGGGAGTGTGGATGGAGCAGAGGCAGGAGGGGTGAGGGACCGTTTGAGGAGGGACACTGCTGCCGTCAGGGAGGAGTCCATGGACCTATTGCCCCTCTGTAGGTCAGACATGCCCGATGAGATGCCCTCCATGAACGACACCAGCTGAGTCAACAGCGCGGTGTGCGCATGGAGGACACTCAGCATGGCTGTCTGGCCTACATGGAGCTGGCGAAGGAGGTACACAGACTCCTCACTCAGGGCAGCAGGGGACACAGGGGCAGGGGCTGCGGTGCCTGGCCCAAAGGAGACACGCTCCCGGACATGGGAGCCTCCACGGACCTGGGGAATGGGAGCCGATGGGAGGGCGGTGGTGGTGCTGGTGGTGGCGGGGACAGCAACACTAGCTGGGGTGTGGTGGCTGCTGACACCCGCCTCCACAAGGGAGTCATCCTCCGAGTTGCTCTGGTCCTCAGCTGAGGTGGATGCTGCTGAGGACTCCTCGGTGTGGCTCCCCTCGCCCTCCGTGCCACTGGGTCCCTCCGACCACTCCTCGGCTGCTGACCCAGTCTGGCTCTCTGGCTCCTCCTGGTCCGTGGAGCTGTCCCCTTCCGTGGCCGTGGATGTATCTGCAAACAATGGGGAAACAGACAGACATCAGTCACCTGCACAAAACGCACACACCACTGTGAGCACAGCACATCACAGAGCAAGCCCTGGCATCATTAGTTGTACATTGCTAAAAGTGCCCTAACTGAACAGGAGAAGCCAATTGTCAGTCTGATGCCAAGCATGGCACTCACATCCCACATGGCCTTGCACCCATCTGTCTGGTGTCTGTTGGATTGCAACACCCCAGTGTGGACACATGCACCAAGTACACAGTAGTTGGACAGTGCAGAGGACACGGTGTGGCATGTGGACATGCACACATCACAGCTCTTGCCACTGAGTCAGTACAGGTTTCCGGATGAAAGGGATGCCCAGAGTCAAATAGGAAATGCATGTGATGCATACCAGCGACAGACACCATGATGCACCCATGTCCTGATAGCCAGCGCCACTATGGTGTGCATGTAGCACATGTCACTCCCCTGCAGGCTCACCAATCAGTAGACACATGCCATGGCGGAGGCATGACTGCAAAGTCATACATCACTGTCTCAGTGATGTATGACTTTGCAGCCAGACAACAACACTCTGCACTGTGTCACAATAGTAGGTCATGGGGAATGCAAGTCCTGGAGCTGCACAAGTGCACATGTACATCCCCCCACAACACATCCTCTTAACCCTCATCTGTCCAGGTCATACCTATTGGACATATGGGAGACCTGTGACACTACCCTCTGAACCTGAGCCCCTCACACTCTGCTGTGAATGGGGAACAGCTGCCTGAACTTCACATTCACATGCCCCAGTCTGCATGGGCAGCTGATCAGACACCTATGTGACACACAAGTATCGTCTCCTATGGTCACATCTCCAGTGGCATGCTGAGCCCCTACCAAGAAACTCCACAGCAGTCCTGGCGACTAATCCACAGCACACTGACACAGAGGCAGACACCTGAGGGGTCAAATCACTGCGCACAATGTGTCAGCTGATACACGGGAGTGGGAGTACAGAGTGTATTGTATGGCCTGGAGTAGGCATGACTGTCCAGCCCCACATGAATGAGGGATGAGCCCTGGACTGTAGGCAGCTGGCTAAGTATGTGTGACACACGTCATATACATACTCCTGGGGCCCAAACATTGTTCCCACCCGCAGCATGGGTGTGTGCCAGATACCCCAGCCACATGTGGTGGATCAGCTCAGCAATTGGACCACAGATCAAAGTAACACGCTGAATACATGTCAGAATACAGGCATTGTGTAAGCAATGGACCCACCCATGATGCCCACCACAGAGTCAGGGAAACAGATGCTGTCTCCCACCTTGAGTCAAGCAAACTGCAAGGACACAGTCCTAAGTGACAGAATTCCCTGCATGTAAGGGCCACACCTGGGTATCAGATGAGGAGTGGGCAGTGCACAATAGAGGGACATGGCTCCTGGACAACATGACTGCTGTACTGTGGCAGTTTAACCAGGCCCGAGGAGGGCACATAGCATGTTAGACAGAGTTCACAGTGCAGTCTTTGACTCACCCCCTCCTTGCTGCTCTCTGGCCTTCAGCTGCCCATCCAGGTCTGGAAAGACCACCGCCAGGATCCTGAGCATGTGGGGGTCAGGGTCCGTGTTCTGCCCCTCCTGCGAGGAGGCGACAGCTTCAGCTGGACCCGTGCAATCCTCCGGGTCCAGCCCCGAAGGTCCTGCCACCTCTTTTGGCAGTTGCGGATCCGGCGCTTGTAGACCCCCACGGACCGGACAGCCCGGACGATGTCCTTCCAGATCTCCTGCTTCCGATGGGCAGAAGCCTGTCAGGATGACAAAGTGATAAGGCCATTACTACACATGCAACATATCCGTGCATGACACAGTTGCATATACATGTCGCAATCACAGGGGCACATGGTGTACACAGGCAGTGCACGGCTGCCCATGGACAGTTTTCCAGAAGTCACTACATGGTATCATTGCATGGGGAGTAAAACCCTGTTCAGAAGCACTGTCACTGCACCATACCTGTCCAGTGCAAGTCACTACACACTATGGGGGGTGACAACTACTCAGTGAGCCTGCTAGCCAGTGGCGTGCAGACTCTCAGCCTTGCTAGTCAGACAAAATGCACATTCAGAAAGGCAGTGCACAGGACACTCACCTGCTCCCCTGGTGTCCCATACAGCTTGCTGTACTGTGGAAGTAGGCTGTCCAGCAGGGCCTGGTTCTCTTCAAGGCTGAAGGCTGGGGCTCTCTCCACAGTACGTGCCATTGCAGGGTCCAGAGGGGCAGAGACAGCAGCAGTGCAGTGGCAGATGTCGTCTTGGAGCATGTAGTGCAGGCAAGTGGGCTCTCAGGGGAACAGCCAGCAATATATATGTGCTGGAGAGGCAGATACTGTCCCTTGTGTCCAAAGTGATAGGTCCAAGTCGTTTGCATCTTCTGAATCTGGCCAATCCATGGAATAGCAGCACCAAAACACGCCCACAGCATCCTTCAAATCTTCAACTTCATGACATACATGATTTTGCAACATTGTTGTGGGTGACCAACTGATTTTCCAGCAACCGACTCGTTCGAAATTCGTAAACGCGTCCGTTGCCAGGCAAGCCCATTGTCAATGGGTGCGCACCGATCGGTCCATTGCAGTTCAACGCGCACAGGGGTACAACGCGTACCCGCACACATTGAAAGCAATGGGCCGGCCGGAGGCACCGATCGGTCCATTGCAGTTCAACGCGCACAGGGGTACAACGCGTGCCCGCACACATTGAAAGCAATGGGCCGGCCGGAGGCACCGATCGGTCCATTGCAGTTCAATGCGCACAGGGGTACAACGCGTACCCGCACACATTGAAAGCAATGGGCCGGCCGGAGGCACCGATCGGTCCATTGCAGTTCAACGCGCACAGGGGTACAACGCGTACCCGCACACATTGAAAGCAATGGGCCGGCCGGAGGCACCGATCGGTCCATTGCAGTTCAACGCGCACAGGGGTACAACGCGTACCCGCACACATTGAAAGCAATGGGCCGGCCGGAGGCACCGATCGGTCCATTGCAGTTCAACGCGCACAGGGGTACAACGCGTACCGCACACATTGAAAGCAATGGGCCGGCCGGAGGCACCGATCGGTCCATTGCAGTTCAACGCGCACAGGGGTACAACGCGTACCCGCACACATTGAAAGCAATGGGCCGGCCGGAGGCACCGATCGGTCCATTGCAGTTCAACGCGCACAGAGGTACAACGCATACCCGCACACATTGAAAGCAATGGGCTGGCCGGAGGCACCGATCGGTCCATTGCAGTTCAACGCGCACAGGGGTACAACGCGTACCCCCACACATTGAAAGCAATGGGCCGGCCGGAGGCACCGATCGATCCATTGCAGTACAATGCATCACTGTACATGTGACTGGCATATGTCAGCATGCCTGTCTCAGATGGACATATACCAGCCACAGATAGCTCCCAGGGAGTGAGGGGCACACCTACATCACGACAGCCTGTCCAAACCTTATCATAAGGCATGTAAGGCTGCATTTCCTATTGTGTGTATGTTGGTGTACATGTTGTCCTGTGGGTGTCACCTGTGGGCAGCCACCCCCAGGCTGTGCACGTGTTCATGGGGACAGGATCCTGGGTGTTACGTGTACGTGACCACTGTGATGTGCAACTGTTCATATCTGTGCATGTGCCATGGTCACATTTCACAGTGGTGTTTGTGTATGTCATGTCACATACCCCGTGAGTCCCATGTGGGACGGTATGTTTGAGCCAGGGTGTCCCAGTGGCACAATAGTGATGGACCTCCACAGTCTTTGTGCATGTAGTGTTTACAATGTCTCTGATTTCATGTGCACAATGGGAGACAGTCTCCACATCCACGTTGTGTGTGCATGGACTCTGATGTTGTGCGTGTGTGTCACAGACGTCCATGTCTGTCCTGCCGTGGCAAGTGGGGCCACTACCTGTGGGGGTCATGTTTGTTTTGCTGTGGTGTACACATGATACTCCATGTGATGCCAGTGTCCATGTGGCATTACAGGGTCCCTGGGAATGTACCTGTCGTTGAGCTGTGGTGCCTGGGGCACATCTGTCCTCACATGTCACTGTTGGGGGTGATTGTGACACGGCAGCAGGAGATGGGAACTGTGACACGGCATCATGATATCCAATGGGCCAACCTGGAACAAATTGATGCCACCTGTAGGACCGTGTTGACAGATGTTGGCCATGTATGTACCATACATGTCCTTCCGGTACTGCACACTTCATGTAGTTGTGCCTCATAATGATGTATGTTGGGATCTTGAGTGTGTTCAATGCCGCATATGTGGGGTGACTGACAATCTTGCTTACTTCTCCTCTGCACTGCAGGGCTCCTGCTGTCCATCGGCCATTCCCAGACCTGGCAACGATGGTGGAACGGGACAGCATCCGACGGTACCGCTTCACCAGGCAGCTGATTGAGGATTTGGCAGTGCAGTTGTCCCCACATTTGCAGCCTGGCCGGCCGTATCCTACAGCGCTGACCCCCAAGGTGAAGGTGATGGCAGCCCTACACTTCTTTGCCACCGGTACCTTCCAACATACTGTGGCGACTGCTGGTGGGATGTCACAGACCATGTTCAGCCGTGTGCTCCGCGATGTTTTGGCGGCAATGTTGCTCTTCCTGAACCGGTACATCTATTTCCCTAGACTGCGACGACTCACTGACGTGAAGAGTGACTTTTATGCCCTGGGGAGGATGCCGCATGTCATTGGCTCCATTGATGGGACACATGTGGCTTTGGTACCACCACAGGCCCAGGAGCAGGCCTACAGGAACCGCAAGCACTACCACTCGGTCAATGCACTGGTGGTGTGTCTTGCAGACATGACCATCACACACGTGTGTGCCCGTTTCCCTGGTTCAGCACACGATGCCTTTGTGATGAGGAGTAGTCGCATCCCCAGGATGATGGCACAGATGCAGAACCAGCGTGCCTGGCTTGTCGGTGTGTACTGACTTTGTGCCATTGTGTGTGATCTGATCTGTAGTATTCCGCCCACTTTTCCAAGTCAGCTAATGTGCACTTGTCTGTCCGTAGGTGACTCGGGATACCCCAACATGCCGTGGTTGCTGACACCCCTCAGGAACCCTGTGACACCTGCCCAGATGCGCTACAATGAGGCACATGGTCGGACCAGGAGAGTGATTGAGCGGACCTTTGGTCTCCTGAAGAGCCGCTTCCGCTGCCTGGACAAGACCGGAGGGTCCCTCCCATATGCCCCTGCGAAAGTGTGCAAGATTATCATCGTCTGCTGCATGCTCCACAACCTGGCAGTGCGGAAGGAGTTGCCTCTCATCCAGGATGACAATGACCAACATCCGCCACCTGTGGAGGATCCTGGCCTGGACCACGATGCCAGTGACGATGATGATGATGATGATGGTGATGGTGATGTCCGCACACAGCTCATCACCAACTTCTTTAGCTGAATGTGAGTATCCTGAGGTGTCATGTCAATGATGTGAGTTGGCATGATGTGTGGGTGGTGCTCTGGTGCTGTTGGAGTGTGTCCATGGGCTACTTGACTGGATGTGTGTTGCGATGTGTGGTGACAGGTGGGCTGTACTCCCCAACAGTGTTGACATGCTAACTTGGTTCTGGGTGGGTATCTTGTAACATGTATTGTGCATGAGTTTTGCTGTTCTGTCCTGTACTCCATTGCTTTTGACTGTGTGTCATTTCTGTCCTTCACAGGGTACTTTCAGATTCGTTTGGTCAACTGTGTCCACCGACGACGTGATTGCACATCCAGGCTGGTAGCTGTTGTGTCCCTACAGGTGATGTGCGCCACACCCATGGACTTCCTTCCGTCTACAGTTGTTGACTGTGTGCCCGCTACCAGGTGGGGTTACCTTGCATCTGTAGTGGTTACGGCATGTTGCAACTGTGTAATAAACCTGTGCTTCACTTTGTGATGTGCGTTGTCTGTGGTCACACATTTGACTGCCATTTGCTTACTGCACCTGTGGGCTACTTGACTACAACTGGGAATGGGTGTGGTGTCTGTGCATTGCACCGTCTTCCCTGGCAACATCAGTGTAGGCAATGAGTCAGATGGGCTAGGTGTGTATGTGTCGTGTAGCCCTGGTGGTGTGTCTCCCTCATGTGTGTCACGTTGCCTGTACTCACATGCCTGTGTTGTCCTTGCTGTTGCAGTTCGCATACACAGTGTAATTTTGCAGTTCATCATCCCCATAACAGCACCCACGTTGGAATCACGACAGAGGCAAGTATGGTGTATTAGTGTGTTTATTGTGATACATTTGTGTTAATAGTGCATAGGATGGGTTGTGCTGTACATGAATCTTGCAATCCCAAGTTCCTAGGTGAATTGAAAGTCCGGGTAGACAGGATCCCCAGTATCGGGGCCACAGTTGTCTGACACATTGGTCCAACTTGTACTCCCCATGCAATGTGTGGGAGTAGTGTTGCCGTCAACAGGGTGAACAGTCTGTGCACAAAGGCGAACATCCAGAACAGGTTCAGGCTTCCTGGGAGTTGCGCTTGGCCATCGGCCTCTCACTTTTCCCTCCTCGGACGACCCCTCTTCTTGGGGGGCCCTCAAGTGCAGGCTGCTGCGGTGCAGGGGACTCTCCGCCAGAGTCCTCCTCCCTCCCTGTGGCAGTTGCAGTTTGTTCGGCACCAGATGTTGTTGGCACACAGGGAGGTGTGGACTGGTTGCTGTTCATCTGGCGGAGGCATTGTAAAATGTCCCTGTGCACCGCCGTCATCTCATGCAGTGCATCCCACTTGGACTCCACGCGGGACATGTGTGAGTCCACACGGGACATGTGTGACTCCACGTGGGACATGTGGGAGTCCAAGCAGGCATGATGGGCAGCCTGCTGCTGTTTAATGTCTCTGAGGAGCCCCACTACCTGGCTGAGCTCTCCGGTGCTGGACTGGTACGCATCAGCTATGCGTACCAGTTGTGGGTCGTCATGCACACCAGCAACGTCTGCAAGCAGCGACCTCTGTCTCCCACCCTCCCACCACCCCTGCTGACATGTGCAGTGTGTGCAGTGGCACGCACAGATAACCCTGGTCCACCTTGGGGGTTGGTGGTGGTGGTGGTGTCCATGGCCCCAGGTTGGTCCAGGGTCACTGTGCTGGTGTTGCTCCTTATTCTGTCCATGTCGGCAGGGATGGTATTCGTGGTGACAGTCGTTGTAGGGGTGGGTGCAGGGGGTGCAGCTGGTGGTCCTGCTGGTGCTGCAGCTGGTGGTCCTGCTGGTGCTGCATGTTGACTTGCACCGGATGTGCCAGGTTGTTCTTCATCGTCCGAGGAGGACAGAGGCTGTACGACGCCAGTGAGCTCGGCATCCTCTTGAGCCTGGGACTGGGACTCCTCAGCGTCTGCTGCTGTGTCCCCATCATCACCTGTTTTTGGGAGACACAAACAATGTATGTCATGTTTCTGCAGGCATCAATGGTTGACACACATGACAGTTGTGACTGTGCCTCTGGGTGCGGGCCTGTACATTGCATTGTCCTAAGTCGTCACAGTCAGGGGTTGATATTGGTGTGGCACATTGTCCTGCATTATTTGGGCATTTCTATGTATTTTCTGGGGTGTGAACATGGTCTGCATTGCTTGTGTTTGGTTGACAGCCGGACCTCCTTCCCACCCACCCAGCCAGTCAGTTATCCCACCATGGAACGTGCTTGCGTTGCAGGGAGTGTAAGTTGTCTCTCAGGATGTCAGTCAGTGGTGTCCTGCTGTTTGTTGGTGCACAGTTGGCAGCAGGGCCTTGTGCTCCCCACAGCAGTAGCCAGTGTCAGCCATCTTGTGAGTCCTTCTCCACTCCCTGTGATGTGAGCATGGTTCAGGGTGGTGTTGATGGGACAGTTGTGGGGGTGAGCTATGTCTGTGACTACGACTCCCATCATGCCATTGCCTCCACCCCACTTGCCAGCATTCCCATACTTACTTGCTTTTGTGTGGAGTTCAGTGGGTGTGGGTGTGAGGGCAATGGCAAGATGGCTGACAGTGGTGTCCTGCTGTTGGTTGGTGTGCAGTACCCAGCATGCCCTTGTGCTCCCCACGACACAGCAACAGTGTCAGACATCTTTGATGGGCCTTTCCACTCTCTGTGGGATGTGCATGCGTGAGTGTGAGCTTGCTGGGCCATGTGGTGGGGGATGTAGGGCTGTGACTACGACTCCCATCATGCTATTGCCTCCTCCCCCTTCCCAGCATGCCCATGCTTCCTTCCTTTTGACTCTGCTTCCCTGTGGGTTGGGCTGGCTGTGCTGACAGGATGGCTGGGAGTGTTGTCCTGGCAGTTGTTTGGCTAAGAGTCCCAAGAGTGTCCCTGTGCTTCACACAACATAACCCAGGGTGGTGGTGCTTTGTGGGATCTTGTGTTAGGATGGAGGGCATTGCATTCTACCAGGTGGGTACTGTGGAGTTTGTGTTGGGGGGGTGTGAGGGGAGGTGCTGGTGACTATAGTGAGTGCTGCAAGTCCCCCTTCCCACCCAGCCAGCCAGATATCCCACCATGGAACGTGCTTGCATTGCAGGGAGTGGAAGTTGTCTCTCAGGATGTCAGTCAGTGGTGTCCTGCTGTTTGTTGGTGCACAGTTGGCAGCAGGGCCTTGTGCTCCCCACAGCAGTAGCCAGTGTCAGCCATCTTGTGAGTCCTTCTCCACTCCCTGTGATGTGAGCATGGTTCAGGGTGGTGTTGATGGGCCAGTTGTGAGGCTGAGCAATGTCTGTGACTACGACTCCCATCATGCTATTGCCTCCACCCCCTTTCCAGCATGCCCATGCTTCCTTCCTTTTGACTCTGCTTCCCTGTGGGGTGGGCTGGCTGTGCTGACAGGATGGCTGGGAGTGTTGTCCTGGCAGTTGTTTGGCTAAGAGTTCCAAGAGTGTCCCTGTGCTTCACACAACATAACCCAGGGTGGTGGTGCTTTGTGGGATCTTGTGTTAGGATGGAGGGCATTGCATTCTACCAGGTGGGTACTGTGGAGTTTGTGTTGGGGGGTGTGAGGGGAGGTGCTGGTGACTATAGTCAGTGCTGCAAGTCCCCCTTCCCACCCAGCCAGCCAGATATCCCACCATGGAACGTGCTTGCATTGCAGGGAGTGGAAGTTGTCTCTCAGGATGTCAGTCAGTGGTGTCCTGCTGTTTGTTGGTGCACAGTTGGCAGCAGGGCCTTGTGCTCCCCACAGCAGTAGCCAGTGTCAGCCATCTTGTGAGTCCTTCTCCACTCCCTGTGATGTGAGCATGGTTCAGGGTGGTGTTGATGGGCCAGTTGTGAGGCTGAGCAATGTCTGTGACTACGACTCCCATCATGCTATTGCCTCCACCCCCCTTCCCAGCATGCCCATGCTTCCTTCCTTTTGACTCTGCTTCCCTGTGGGGTGGGCTGGCTGTGCTGACAGGATGGCTGGGAGTGTTGTCCTGGCAGTTGTTTGGCTAAGAGTTCCAAGAGTGTCCCTGTGCTTCACACAACATAACCCAGGGTGGTGGTGCTTTGTGGGATCTTGTGTTAGGATGGAGGGCATTGCATTCTACCAGGTGGGTACTGTGGAGTTTGTGTTGGGGGTGTGAGGGGAGGTGCTGGTGACTATAGTCAGTGCTGCAAGTCCCCCTTCCCACCCAGCCAGCCAGATATCCCACCATGGAACGTGCTTGCATTGCAGGGAGTGGAAGTTGTCTCTCAGGATGTCAGTCAGTGGTGTCCTGCTGTTTGTTGGTGCACAGTTGGCAGCAGGGCCTTGTGCTCCCCACAGCAGTAGCCAGTGTCAGCCATCTTGTGAGTCCTTCTCCACTCCCTGTGATGTGAGCATGGTTCAGGGTGGTGTTGATGGGCCAGTTGTGAGGCTGAGCAATGTCTGTGACTACGACTCCCATCATGCTATTGCCTCCACCCCCTTCCCAGCATGCCCATGCTTCCTTCCTTTTGACTCTGCTTCCCTGTGGGGTGGGCTGGCTGTGCTGACAGGATGGCTGGGAGTGTTGTCCTGGCAGTTGTTTGGCTAAGAGTTCCAAGAGTGTCCCTGTGCTTCACACAACATAACCCAGGGTGGTGGTGCTTTGTGGGATCTTGTGTTAGGATGGAGGGCATTGCATTCTACCAGGTGGGTACTGTGGAGTTTGTGTTGGGGGGTGTGATGGGAGGTGCTGGTGACTATAGTCAGTGCTGCAAGTCCCCCTTCCCACCCAGCCAGCCAGATATCCCACCATGGAACGTGCTTGCATTGCAGGGAGTGGAAGTTGTCTCTCAGGATGTCAGTCAGTGGTGTCCTGCTGTTTGTTGGTGCACAGTTGGCAGCAGGGCCTTGTGCTCCCCACAGCAGTAGCCAGTGTCAGCCATCTTGTGAGTCCTTCTCCACTCCCTGTGATGTGCGCATGGTTCATGGTGGTGTTGATGGGACAGTTTTGGGGCGGGCAATATGTGTGACTGCGACTCCCATGATGCTATTGGCTACACTGACTTGGCCAGCATACACAGAATTCCTTCCTTTGAGTGGTCTTCACTGTGTGTTGGTGTTGTTGTGGTGGCTACATGTCTGGATGTGTTTGTTAGTTCTATTTGTGCCACTGCCTAGCTGTAGTTGTGGTTGTGTTTGTACATGTGTTGGCACAGTTGGATGTGACTTTTTTGATGGCATGTGTTGTGTTTATCTGACTGACATACACATTTTGGGATGATTCTGTTCTAGTTGCTGTGTAATTGCTATGAGTGCATGGTTTGACTCTCCCCTTGACAGTGATGTGTGTGTTTTGTGGCAGTATATTGTGTACATTTGTTGTGTACTCACCAGGCTCTGGGATGTCCTCTAGTCCATATACGCTCACTGGCGGAAGGATGGCCCGCACCTTCTCCTCCCAGGGCCTGAGGTATATTGGCTTGGCAGGAGGGCCACTGCCGGTGTGTTGGCTGTTGATGTAGTCTTTCTTCAGCATGTCCCGTACCCTCCTGCGCACGTCATACCACCTGTTCTGGATGTCCGTCTTTGTGCGCCGACATGGTGATTGGGCGTTCACCCTGTTGATGATCCTCTCCCACATCTTGGTTTTCTGCGACATGGGGGTCTGTTGGACCAGAGTGCCAAACAGCTGTGGCTCCACCCTGAGGATCTCGTCTACCATGACTTCCAATTCACTATCTAGGAACTTGGGATTCTTCTTGGGGGCATGGTGATGGGTGGTGATGGTGGGTGATGTGTGTGTTGGTGTGCAGGTGAGGGTGTGTGAGTGTGTGTTTTGCTGGGTGTATGTGAGGTAGGTATTTGTTGGTGTGCTGATGGTGTGTGGCTTGTGTGAGGGATGAGCTGTGGGTGTGTGGTTGCTTTCTCTTGGGTGCTGGCAGTGGAATGGCATTTGCAAAGGCTCATGGTAGTGATTTGTGTCCTTTATATAGGTGGAGTTGTGGGTGTGTCCTTGTTCTCTGTCCCCACCCCCCAGTATTTATTGGCTTGGTAATTGCTTGTTTGGCCTTTTTTGGGTGATTTTTCCTTTGTGCTGTTTGTGTATGTTGGAAACGTTCTTGTGACCGAGTCGGACCCTGCATTGGTCTCGTACGGTGTTTTCCGTTTCGTTCACGCTGTGTTTGTGCAGTTTTCTATGCTGCGTACGCGTCGGTCGCGGTGTATTGTGTTGCTTCGGCTCGGTTTTGTATGCGTGTCGGTCGTACGGCTTGTCCTCCGTCCGACTCGCTCGTGGTTTTCGCGCCTTGCATCGTACTTAGCGGTTTGGAGTTAGCGTGTACGTTTCGGTCGGATTTGTTCCGGGTGCGTGTCGGTCGGTTGGATTTGCGTGTTTTTCCGGCCGGATTGCTGTTTTCCGTGCGGCTCGGTCGGTCGACTTGGTTTCGTTACGTGTCGGTCGGATTTTTCGCGCCTTGCATCGTACTTGGCGTGTCGGGCGCCACGGGTATGTGTCGGTCGGTATTTTTTTTGGATCCGAGTCGGTCGGTGCTTTTTCCGGCCCGAATCGGAATCAACCCCACAGTGTCACCTGTGGTGTGGGACTTCACAGGAGAAGAGATAGGACTAATCAAAGGGGTTGTTAGACTTGGCTTTTTCAGCGGGTTTACCCCCAGACTTTTTGCTTTTTGGCCTCCTGTTTTTGACCCTGTGTGTGTTGGTTTTAGGACTCTGGGCACTTTACCACTGCTAATCATTGCTAAAGTGCATATGCTCTCCGTGTAAATTGTGTTATGGATTGGTGTTTCCATGATTGGCCTATTTGATTTATGTGTCAGTCCCTTGTAAAGTGCACTACGAGTGCCAGGGCCTATAGATCAAATGCTGTTGGTGGGCTGCAGCACTGGATTGTGCCACCCACGCAAACAGCCCGTAAAGTGTAACTTGGGCCTGCCATTGCAGAGCCTGCGCACAGCCTGGGGCTGCCATGTCGACTTGGCAAGTGCACACACTTGCAAGTCCCTAAACCTTCCCTTTTCTACATGTTAGTCACCCCTAAGGTAGGCCCAAGGTACCCCTGTGGGCAGGGTGCGTTGTATGCGAAAAGGTAGGACATGCCCTGGTGTGTGTGGCATGTCCTGATAGTGAATTACAGCCTAGTTCGTTTTTCACTATTGCAAGGCTACCTGTTCCCCATAGGCCATAACGGGCAGTTTTGATTATTACAGCTTATAATCCTAACTGACCCCGGGAACATGGTAGAAATTCGAGTTTAGTATGCCTGGACTCAGAATGATAAAATGCATCTTTTAGTGAAGTTGGTTTTAACATTTCTGTGTTTGAAAATACCACTTTTAGAAAGTGGGTATTTTCTTGTCTAACCATCCAAGCCTGCCTCTGCGAGGTTGTGTATTCCTTGTCTGGAGTGTGAGTGACAGGGGCTGGGGGATGCCAGGAGACAGGGTGAGTCAGCACAGGGCTGAATAGCAAGATCTACATGTAGATGGGTGGGAGGAGTTGCACCTGGGCCCTGAATAGGACAGTGCCTTCCCTCCACAATGCTGGCTCCACCTCCTGTGGTGCGTCTGATGTCCCTGGCCTACTCTCTGAAAGAAGGGACGGAGACTTGTCAACAAAGTGCTCCAGAACTGGTTTGGACTAGGCAAAGGCTTCTCTGCCTTCAGAGAACAAAGGAATTTGGGATATAAATATTGGGGCCCTGACCCCATGAATTTAGATCTCGCTGGAATCAAGGAACCTGCCAAGACGAAGAGCTGGAAGAGCTGCCAGGAGGAGTACTGCCCCTTTGCTGTGTTGTTGCTTTGTTGGGTTGGCCTGCAGCTGCTGCTTCTGCCTTGGGCAGTGAAAGGACTGAACTTTCTACAAACTTGTGCCGAGTATCTCCAAGGGCCTGGAACCGAGCTGGCCTCCTGTTAAGAAGTCTCAGGGACTGCAAAGACTTCACAAACCTCTGGGTACCGCTTCTGGAACGCTGTTTCAGTTGCCACAGAGGAAGGGAACCGCAACCGACTCCGTCAACCGAATCCATCCCTGACCGGTGACCTGTTTGCACCGCAGACCGCATCACCCCGCTTCGCATCGCAACCCTGGTCTCACCGTGGGCGACGTCCGACGCCGCCAACACCGAGCCGCTGCTTGCACCGTGACCTGTGGGCACCGCAGTTTGCATCGCATCGCTTCACTGAACCAGCCGGACCCGACCGACGCGGTCACTGCAAGTGGCTCAAGAGTTGTGACCGCACCGCATTTGGGGAACCGCTCGCACGTCTGCGACGCACCGCTCCGACTCACACCGCTGTCCGACGCCAGCTCCCGCACTCCGGCTTGGTCGCCTGCATCGCAACCTGTCAGCACCACATCGAGCATCGTCTCACCCTGCATCGCACGCCTTGGACTCACCGACTCCGTCTGCACGACGCTCATCGAGCCGCTGCCTGCACCGCATTGAGGGACACCGCACCTTGCATCGCTCCGTCTTGCACCGCAACCGCGACGAACGCCGACCGGCTAGTACACTCCGTACCAGCCACAACGAGAAAGGTACTGTGACCGAGTCTGTTCACGACTCTGCTGGCCCGTATCGACGCGGTCGGCTGGAACTGTTAGACTCTGTGGTTTTCAGCATCGCGGTAGGCTCGGACGGAGCTACCGACTCGTACGAACTTTGCTTTTGTGCTATTCCTGCAAAGAAGAAGTTGCTGTATCAAGTATTCATTCTTAAAGTATAGTATTGTGGATTTTTGTCGTAATTGGTCTTGTCTTGAGTATATAAAATATTGGTTATTTTTCTAAACTGGTGTGGTGTCCGTTTGTAGTGTTTACACTGTATTACTGTTGGTTATGTGCAAATGCTTTACACACTGCCTCTGAATTAAGCCTGACTGCTCGTGCCAAGCTACCACGAGGGTGAGCAGGGGTTACTTCACGAGTGTAACACCCTTTCCCTGACTAGGAAGAAGGGTCCCTACTTGGACAAAGGTGCGAGCCCTTGCCAACTAGAGATCCCATTTCTAAC